>JAVXUL010136452.1:0-15245 GCA_035590515.1 Trichilia minutiflora
CAAACAAAATAACCTATGTTTGTGTCTTCAATCTTCATTTTTGAGCTCTTTGAGTCATTTTTCTTGGCTTGATCAAATTCATTATTTTATTATCATCAAAACATAGATTAGTATGACACTAAGGTCAACAATGGATCAGATAATCTCTTGTCTATTAGCCAAATTACATCTAACCTTACATGTACTATTATTTTTTGGCCCTTTTTTTATGTTTTCCAAGACATTTTAACTCAGAAGATTCTTAATTATGGTGTTAGGTGGGGTAAACTCTATTATCTCAAATTGATGAAAACTGGTGAGCCAAGACTAAGTCAGCCAAATCAAACTCGTGGTGAAGACAAAACTCATGCAACTATTTGGTTATAGCACCGACAATTAGACCATCTTTTTTTTTGTTATGTTAGAAAATTACAATTATAATTGTTTTCTGTTATGAATGACAAGGATTTTTATTGTGATATTTGTGAAGTGGTTAAAAGACATAAAATTTCATATTTACAAAGTTTAAATAAAAGTTCTGAATCTTTTGCGGTTATTCATTCTGAATTTTGGGGTCCTGTAAAAATACCATCTCTTTCTCGTGCTCATTACTTTGTTACTTTTATTGATGAATGCATTTATATGAATTGGGTGTCCCTACTTCATAATAAGAGTGATGTCAGTATAGCATTTTAGAATTTTTACAAAATAGTGAACACTCAATACCAATGACAGGTTCATGTTTTATAGTCTGACAATAGGACTAAGTATGTCAATA
Organism: Trichilia minutiflora; assembly: GCA_035590515.1. Lineage (NCBI taxonomy): Eukaryota > Viridiplantae > Streptophyta > Magnoliopsida > Sapindales > Meliaceae > Trichilia > Trichilia minutiflora. Next base: position 758 of record JAVXUL010136452.1, read on the forward strand.
CTTCCTTTGATAAGTTCTTGAGTCAACAAGAAATTTACCATCAAACTTTTAGTACTTATACTCCACAACAGTGGATTGGTCGAAAGGGGTAGTTTATACATCTCTCTTTGGCATGAATATACCCAGGTTTTATTGGGTAGAAGCTATGAAATTCACTGCATATCTCATCAACAAAATATCCTCTCACATTCTTGATTTTTACACTCCCTAACAAAAGATGCAATCCTTACTTTTAGTTCCTTACCTCTTGAATCTTGAACCCTGAGTCTTTGGATGTACAACATATATCTATATTTCTAAACCTTTACAGAGCAAACTTGATCAATGTACAAAATAATGTGTCTTTGTTGGCTATTCTGATTTTCAAGAAAATGACCCATACGTACTAGAATCATCGAGGATATCCGAGTTGCCCATGCCTATACCATTAACTGAAGAGTCAACCTAGATGTTCATCCTCAAATAATCTCGAATCCTATGTCCGATAAGTCTTATGAACCTTGTGTTGAAAATATAGCTCCTAAGTATCCACAAAGATCAAATAAAGGGATTTCAAGAAAACAGTATGAGCCTAATCTTAGAACCAAAGGCTAAATATTCTATTAGCAATTATATGTCCTTTAATAGATTATCTGAATCATATGCATTTACTGTTAATTAATTATCCAATGTATCTATTTTTAGTAGTGTGTAGGATGCTTTGACTGATCTTAAATGAACAAAGGCGATGAATGAAGAAATGGAGGCTTTACAAAAGAATTCGATTTAGGAACTTGTTCTATTACCTGAAAGAAAGAAGACGATCATTTGTAAATAGGTATTCACCATGAAACTCAGAGTAGATGGAAGTATAGACAAATGCAAGGTACGATTACACAAAATATGGGGTGGATTATCAAGAGATCTTTGCATCCGTAGCCAAGATCTATACTATTCATATATTTATATCTATAGCAGCAAAATAAGATTGGCCCTTACAACAGTTCGATGTAAAAAATACTTTTTTCAACAGAATGTTAAAGGAGGAAGTCTACATGGAATTACCACCAGAAGCTAAATGTAATTCAACATGTAGAAATGAAGTATGCGAGTTGAAGAAAGCACTGTATAGACTAAAGCAGTCATCGTGAGTGTGGTTTGAGAGATCCTCTACTACAATAAAGATATTTGACTATAAATAGAGTAACTTAGATCACACTGTGTTCATAAAATGCAAAGAAAGGAAGGTAATAGTCTTAATTGTATATGTTAATGACCCATGCAAGATGAAGGTTTTGCAGGAGTATTTGTCTACCAAGGTTGAAATGAAGGATTTAGGACAACTTAATTATTTCTTAGGAATTGACATATCAACATCTGAATAAGAAATTATCCTCTTTCAACGAAAGTATGTACTGGATCTTCTAACAGAGACGGGAATGCTTCATTGTAAACTAGCTGAAACACCTATAGAGATGAATCATAAACTTGGAATGTTTTCAGATCAAATTCCAACGAATAAAAATTGTTATTAGCAATTAGTGGAACGATTAGTCTACTTGGCACACACAATATCAAATATAGCTTATGCTGCAAATGTTGTAAGTTAGTTCATACATGCGTTGAGTGAAGAACATATTGATACAGCATACCGAATGTTAATATATTTTAATAACACTCCAGGCAAAGGTTTGTTGTTTTGAAAAATGGTATCTCTCTTATTGAAGGATACACAGATTTTAATTGGGCAGGTGATCAAAATATCAGAAAGTCTACTTCGGATTACTTTACTTTTGTAGAAGGAAATCTCGTCACTTGGAGAAGTAAGAAGCAAAAGATGGTTGCAAGATCAAGTGCGGGGCTGAGTTTTGAGGTGTGGCTTAAGGTGTATGTGAATTAATATGGATTAAGAATGTTTTAAAAAAAATTGGGAATTAAAAATAACGGCCTATGAATCTTTATTGTGATAATAAGGTAACAATTGAGATCGCACAAAATCCTATTGGACATAATCGTACTAAATATGTTGAATTTGATCGTCACTTTATTAAGGAAAATCTTGATCAAAGAATTATACACTTGCCATGTATACAATCCAAAAACCAACTAGCTGATATATTGACAAAAGTAGTTTCAATGAAAGAGTTTTATGATGTAATTGGCAAGTTAGGCATGATAGACATCTATACACCAATTTGAGAGGGAGTGTCCACAGAAACTATTTTTAACATATTTCTTATGATTGATTATATGATTCACTGAAATTATTCTAGAGATTTGCATTTCAGTGTAATTGATTTTCTTTCCGTTTTAATGTGTTTCCATTTCTTGTAATATGTAATATGTAATATGTGTTTGTGTATATATATATATATAACAAAATTATTCTAGAGATATGCTATATCATGCGGAGAAAAATATATAACAAAATATTCACAAATTTCTTTTTTACAGTAACTAATGTGTTTAATATTTGTTTTTATTTGATAATAAATATTTTTCAATATCATAGTAAATATTTATCAATACTCTAACTTACTTATATTTAATAGTTAATAATTTTAGTTTTCAACACTTTTAGATTAACTACATCATTTTAAATTTTGAATCTCAAACATATCTTGAAATCATACTATTCAATTAATCCGGAGGTATTTTCAACTATTCGACCTTTTAATTAAAATTTTTTTCTTTTACAAGATATAACAATTCAGAGTAAAAACCAGAAATTAAATTGAAAATTACACAAAGAATAAATTAAAAGAGAAAAAACAACAAAAAGTAAATGTTGTAGAAAATTGTCCCACGTTGTCTACCTTTCGCTTCAAATCTTTCTACTCGTTTTCTTCTTTCCTTTATTTTTTTTTTCCGCTGAACCAAACACACAAGGAAGAAAATTAAATGTTTACTTATTCCTACGTATAATATGATTTTTAAATGTATTATTAAGATTTAAGAAAACACACATAACTTTAATAGCTTGTCGCCATGACTTTGCCGCTTTCGTTAACATTTTCAAGATCATAACATCCACGTTTATAATGTAAAATTAAAAATTACAGTAATTATATTGAGCAAAACGATTTGAAAATTATAGTATGGGGAGTTTATGTGTGTCTCTTCGTGCTCCGAAAAATGACAGGTACGAACACAAAACCCTCACGACATCTATAAGAATTGAAAAGTAGAACCAGAAGCAATTTTTTTTATAGAAGTACTTTTTGTAAGAAAATCAACTTTTATCAACCTGGACGGCGCTTCATTTTCTTTAGCTCCTTTTTAAAAATTCTGGTATCTATTACAAAGACAGCAGATTCAACGATGTTCACTCTAATTTATGATATAAAATTTTAAATATTTAATACGATATCTGGAATCTTGAATGTACAATACTGAATCTGGGATCGAATATATACACCGGTATGCTTAAATTACTAATATTTTTCATCAGATTATGGTTTTTTTTTCAAGTATATATTTCACAAACGTTATTAGATAACAGGTAAATTATGAGACTAAAGTATTTCATTTTGAGGTCAAGTAAATGAACAAGAGAAGAAATTCGGGTAGTTGAACAAAAAGAAATAGAAAAGAAGTAAAAGCTCACGCAGATTATTCTGTTTTTAGATTGTTTTCAGTCTCACTCGCATATTTAATTTTATTAATGTATTTTAATTTTTAGGGTTCACAAAGATCATGAGATTAAATTTATTTTAAGATCAAATTAAATTATCATTTAACGTAAACTTAAAAGAAGATTATTTAAACAATTTAACATTAACTATTTAATAAATACAAGTTAATGATCAGTGCTTGTTTTTAAAATATAATAATAGATCTCAATCATACATAGAGGAGTAATAATGTATACCATGTATTAGGAAATTTTTTAAGTTCAGATAATTTTATATTAGTAGAAAATTATAATTCTAGGCAGAGACAATTTTGATAATGGAATGAGAGGGAAGAAAATTGAGGAGGAAAAAAAGAAGAAGAGGAATTAGCAATACAACAAGGAAAAGAAAAATAGACCATTGTATTGCGGTGAATGTTGACTTTGAATCATAGAACTAAAATTCTAAGAATATGAAAAAATAATGAAATGCATATATAAGCCGTCATTATGACTACCTGAAAGACATAAAACACCAAAAATTTAAAGCTCCTACATTGTATTTGTATCTAATTATCTCAATTAAAAATTAAAAGAGCCTACATAATGTAGTCACTATTAATTAATTAGTTGTGCTATCTTATTTTATAACTTAATTTACAGTGATAATTAATTTAACTGAAAATTTCAGCATTTAAACATGTGATTATTTTTACACCTGCATACCCTTTTACCAAAGCTTCTTAGAACTTGATTCTTCATATCAAGGATATAGATATGTTGTTTCTTAAAGCTACTTTTCTCTTGATTTTATTTGAATTCAGGTATGTAAAAACTAAATCTTGTTCAGGCACACAATGAGATATATAGAAGGACATAATTCGCAAACTATATATAGTTTCTTTTAAAAATGATAAAAAGAAGAAACGCGCGCATGTTTAACATTTAACGTTATGAACCTTTGACATAATGCTGATGACTACTTATCTAAATAATATATATATATTCGAAAATATTAATTTATAAATACCGAATAAGAAAACGTAAACTGACGGAGATATTTGAAAACATATAATGATCTTCATTTGACCAAAAACACCAGACCTACCGTAGGCTATGAATCTCGAGATTCATGACATTTAAAACCAAGTCAGCAATGATTCAGCAAAAGGAACAGATAAGGATTTTTACTGCTGGAATATTGGACTTCATGCAGCTGATAATATTTTTACAAAATTCTAACATTTACATTAACTTTAATTATAAACAAAACAAAATGATAATTGATCAATATCTTGTCTCTTTAATTTAATCAACTTTTTGATTTCATCCTTTATAGCTGCGATGCATTTTTTTCTTTATCCATGAATATTGATCACCTTGGCATTAGGATGTATGATAGAATTGGTTTCCTATTAATCCATATATATATTTTTTTTATACGTGAGAAATTCTAATTTATATAATCTCAGATAGATATTAAGTAGCCATTATATAAAAAAGATAATTCAAATAAAACTTATAGTATGACTCCGTAGACGTTTTAATATAAAGAATCTTTAACGTTTGAATCCAAGATAGGTACAAAAACAACTGTTACTTGTAAGTCCTTACCATTAGACTACCCTTGAAAGGATTCCTATTAAACGATACATTGGGAAATTTGAAGTACTTTGGATATTAGTGAAAGCACTTTCAAATTGAATACAAAAATACTTTCCTACTTTATATATCTTCATTTTATAATATATTATTTTAATTTATAAAAAAATTTGGTAAAATTTAGACCTTAAACTCTTCACATCAATTATCTAATTTTTAACATTAAGAGTTGATAAATTTTTATTTTATTGCAACTCTTGAAATTAAAAGTTGTTTGAAAATTCGAGAGATTTGACTCTTTATTTAATATATATACACAAAAATATTTTTACAATATTATCAATAAAAATGAAAACATCAATTAATATAATATATTATATTATTATCACATGCATGTCTCATATTTGAAAAAAATTTCACATTGTTATTTAAATATAGGATATGCCATAAATAATATAAAAGTATCAAATTCAATTTATATTAATGAGTTTCTATATAATTTTATATTTCTAACATTATTTATATATATACAAATACAATGCACTCAAACACATAGAGTAGTACAATTGTTAATTCATCAAAATAAAAATAATATTAATAATATAAAATTTGATGCATTAACCCAGGGGTAATTTGGTGGTAAGGTTCGCTGGACAGTGATTACATCGGTCCCGAATTTAAACAATTAGGAGCTCTTGTTAAAGTGTCAAGAGAGTCAGACCGTGAGTTTTATTTGAACTGTCTATTCGAATGTGACTGTTGCCTCGTACTTGTCCCCGATCGGTATATTAAGATTTTTCATGTATATAAAAAAAAATTGATGCATTACTAATATATTATTTTATATATTAATTTTAATTAATTTAAAATACTAATTAATATTTAAAATAATTTTTATATTATGAATATAAAAGTTTTTGAAACAAATTAAATTTTACTATTGAGACATAAGATAGAATTTTTATTATTATTTTATTAATAGTGTGTGTGTGTGTATAAAAGTATGATAAAAAATTGATATAGAAAAAGGAAAAAAAAAACTTCTATGAAGCTTAGAAAGTATGTATGTATTAATTAATTTTCTAGAGTGAACCCTTCTATCCGTGTACGGAAACATGTTTTTACATTATGTATTTAACGATGATAATAAGACTGTCATGAGACTTCGAGTTTAACAAATTTATTTCTATTCGATGTAAGAATTTTAAAAGTCGATGTTCTAACCAGAATTTATGATGTCACAGCTCACGAAACCTGAAACTTTAATTAGCTTTAAGCTAAAGACTTCCCATTTAAATTAATAAAAATTTTAATTTTAATTACTTTGATTGGTTGATTAATATTCAAAGAAATCTCTGGGTTGGGCAGATTCCACGTGGAACCGTCCAAGTGTGCACTAGTCAAAGATCCAGCGTGGATAGAAGCCATTGGATGAATCGTTAGAAAGAGGCAGTCAGCCGTTTACACTTGGATCTATTAATTCTTCCGTTCAACGTTAAAAGAGACAGAGCCAAAAAAGCCAACGGGTTGACAAAACAAAATGGAAAAAGCAACATAGTATATTTATCAAATATAAAAAGGAAAAGACGTTTGTAAAAGTTGAATACGATGGACTTGAAAAATGTTAAAACTTAATTCGCCAACAGGTACTTGTCTTAAAATGGTCAAAATTCCCACAATCTTGAGCTCCATCTCTCTCTATAAATACCAATTAATATGGCCCTCAGTTTGTATATCCATCACTTAGCTGAATAAAATATACAGCAATAGCAAAGTTTAATTACTGCAATTATACTATTGCTTTGAGAGAGAGACAGAGAGAGAGAGAGAGAGATGAGTTTGCTTCATTTATCTTCTGCGTTTATATTCTTAGTCTCAATAGTGTTTCTTCTCTTTTTCTTGTTGAAAGTAATATTTTCTTGCTGGATTTTGCCTGCTTTAGCTTACCAGAATATTAAAAGGAATGGGTTTAAAGGGCCAACTCCAAGTTTTCCTTTGGGGAATCTAGGTGAAATGATGAAGAAGGAAAAGAGTACAGATTCTTCTGCTGAGTCGTTAAGTATCTCCCACGATATACACTCAACTGTTTTTCCTTTCTTTGCTCGGTGGCAGCAATTGCATGGTGAGTCGATTTCCTAATTAATCGAAAGCCCTAATGGATTCAAAATTCAATCATTATTAAAATATATATGATTAATATATGCTTATGTATTTAAGTAATTAACTTGTTTGAATTTGAAGGGAAAGTGTTCATCTACTGGCTCGGCACAGAACCATTTTTATACGTTGCAGAGCCAGAATTTCTTAAAAGGCTGTCTTCAGGGGTTATGGGTAAGAGTTGGGGAAAACCCGATGTATTTAAATATGACAGAAAACCCATGTTTGGTCAAGGTTTACTTATGGTTGAAGGTGAAGACTGGGTTCGGCATCGGCATGTAATCACTCCTGCATTTTCTCCGTCTAGCTTGAAGGTCTTTCTCTCATAACCAGTTAGTTTGATTTCAAACTCTTGAATTATTCACAAGCTTGGTTGTTCGACTGAAAAACATTACCAAGTAAAATTTGGCTGAAAATTACAATGGTGAAATTAACTTGAGAAAAACACACACTTGATTTTGAAATGTGAACCACCCACAACCACACGTCAGGCTTACTCAAAATGGGAAAAAGATATGTTGAGTACTCTGTTTTATGACAATAAGAAAACAAGGGCAAAGAATGCTTGACAAGTTTTTTTCCCCCCAATAATTTATAATTCCACTGTACATTCGCAACTCTTGAATTCCTCAATGTGATTGTTATAATGACACTGTTATGAAATGAAGCCTTAATCTATTATCACATCACAGGCATCATATATAGCTTAGACATATTGTGAAACATATTCTTCCTTTTAAGTATTTAATCTTTACATCCAATCTAGTGATTTTCTTTAATCATTTAATATGAAGACGCTATTTATTATTGCTTGTGTAATAGGCAATGTCAAGCTCAATGGTGGAGTCCACATCTGAAATGTTGGACAGGTGGAGTGCCCTCATAAATTCGGGAAACCAAATAATCGATGTCGAGAAAGAGCTCTCGTCCACGGCGGGAGATATCCTCTCCAAGGTAAGCTTTGGTTTAAACTCCGAAAATGGTAGAAAAGTGCTTGGAAAGCTAAAGGAAATGCATCTCGTCCTTTTCGAGTCTAGCCGATACGTGGGTGTTCCTTTTGGCAAATTAATGAACCCTAAACAAACCCTCAAGGCCAGAAAGCTTGGTCATGAAATCGACAGTATGTTTCTCTCGATCATAACTGAGCGAAGAAATTCCGGTGACCGTTCTCCTTCGAAAGATTTGTTAGGAATGTTGCTTGAAGGACAAGGGGTGGGTGATCGGCGAGGGAGGCCATTAAGAACAAGGGAGCTGGTAGATGAGTGTAAAACTCTCTTCTTCGCTGGTCATGAAACGACGGCGTTGGCACTGACTTGGACATTGCTGCTTTTGGCCATGAATCCGGAGTGGCAAAACCAGCTGAGAGAGGAGATTCGGGAAGTAATAGGAGATAAAGAAGTCGATTTCCAAATGCTTGCTGGACTAAAGAAGGTAAGATATGATTTCATAATTCATATCACGTGGTGTTGCATGCTTGAATTAATTGCCCTTGCTTCAAATGAATTCTCTAGAAAAATAAAAATAAATAGTGTTTTTTCTTGTGAAAAATGTCGTAAAAATTAATATTACTTGTATTTGCCAAAACTATTATCCCATCCAAATTGTGGATAAATTTTTTTGATTCATAATTAAATGTAATCGAATTGAAAGAAAACTACCGGGATCTAGCTCACAAATCAGATATGGTTCAGAGTAGTCAAATGTCAAGTGGTCAACCTGCAGCAAAACAACCGCGTCAGTCCACGCGTTGAAGCGCGTGAAAAAGACATGTTGTTAACACATGTCGTCGTGGCTTTCATTTTCTTATCGGCTGATGAAAAATCACCGTCGCACGCCCAACCTACATACACTCACATAGTTACAATATAGCACTTTTTTTGTGTCAGCTTCACACGCTTGACAGCAACAATCCAATTCTTTTTGACTAACCTTGACAGTTGGCGTTATGTTGTTGGTGTATGTCCACGCATAGTCAGAGATTCCAGAAGGGAGGGATTGAGGCCAGGGTTAACCGGCCAAGCTATATCTGATTTTATTTATTTGGCCAAAATTGCTTTAATTTGTTTTCATGCATAAATCATTTACGTTTGCATGTACTCTAGCCTGGGGCGCCGCTCAGATATTTAGACTTCAGAATTTCAAATTTGAAAAGTTGGCGTGGAAAATTCTTCCATGATCCTTTGAGCCGCTTTGTGGCTTTGTATATGGAAATGGATTTCCTCTCATTCTGGTTTTTCCTTGACTTTGATAAGTAGGATTGAGGAGATCCTTAACCCTTCATTATATGTATTGCTTTGTAACCTTTTTAAGATAGATTACTAGAATCACTCAGGTAAAACCAGACCAGGAGAAAATTCTCGTCCTTATTTATGGATAACTGTACAAACTAAGTCTTACAAAGTATATTAATTGGTGCAGATGGGATGGGTGATGAATGAGGTTCTAAGGCTATATTCACCGGCACCAAATACACAGAGACAAGTACGAGAAGATCTTCAAGTTGATGACCTAATAATCCCAAAAGGAACAAACATGTGGGTCGATGTTGTTTCCATGCACCACGATCCGGCTCTCTGGGGTGACGATGTGTTTGAGTTCAAGCCGAAGAGGTTTAAGGATGATACGCTTTACGGTGGATGCAAGCATAAGATGGGATTTTTGCCATTTGGATTTGGAGGAAGAATGTGCATTGGGAGGAATTTGACAATGATGGAGTATAAAGTTGTTTTAACCCTAATTCTATCAAGGTTTTCCTTACAAGTTGCTCCAACTTATTGTCATTCTCCTTCTATTCTGCTCTCCCTCGGGCCTACTCATGGGCTGCCTCTCATAGTTCAACCACTTTAGTTATTTAGTCTTGCAGTCTTTGACTTAATTGCTCATCACTAGTTTAGTATACTTTATATTTTAGTTTACTTTTGCCACAAATTCAGAGGAATGTCTCTCTGTTTTTCTTTGCCGCAAGCTCCATACTGTAATATATACAAATAATAGAAATCTGTTTTCTCGTTTAGATGGTTGAAATTATCGATCTCCTTCAAATATCTAGTTAGTGTTAGTTCATCTTTTATTTGAGTTAAGGCATGTTTAGTATGTTCTAGTTTTACTTAACTTCAAAAATAAAACCGGAAAAATATTTTTAAAAAATTCAATATTTTAGTTTCATTTTACAGCAAATGTAGAATAAAAGCAACTGTATATTTATAGCGCCTCAATTTTAAATATATTCTTAATGTTAACTTTCTCATAAATACGGGCATACCGTATATTGAGCAACAAACTTATAAATTTCTACTTTTTATAACTTCCAATCTCGTCTTCTCTTCGACGTTATTGGGGTAGTAGAAAATTAGGTTTCCAAGAAACTATGATATAACTTTACATTTATCGGAAGATATTTCAGGTTATTATAACGTATGTATGTATGTATTAGCCAAGTCACTTTGTTTTTAATTCTCATTTATTTTACTAGCTTTTGTGTTTTCACTTATTCATTAATCTCATATCACATCAATATTTATGCGAATAGTTTTCATAAACTGTAGTTTACATGTTTAGTATTACTTTTATTATGTATATAATTGAATTGTTGGGTGACCTAGATTTGATCTGACTGAGCAACTTATATAAGGAGGTATTGCAGATTTCCATTCACAAACCACGTTTTAATCAAATTCAAAATTTTATTATTTGTTTAATTAAAAAGTAAAAGTTCAACCCCAATAACAAATCCTTTTAATTAGAGTATAAAAATATTGCAGCCTCAATCACATGATAAATTAATGTTGATCGAGGCCTACAACTTAGAGATATAATTCAAGATTTGGAAGACGGTTCAAACACGTAGGATGAAAATTTAATCTGGGTTTTACTTCTACAACTGATTACTAATAATATTTATTTATTTATTTATTTATTTATTCTTCAAAATGGATGTCTTAATGTAGGAAAGTCTTTTTCACGTACTTACGGTAGTTTTATATTTTTTAATGTAAATCTTTAGGAGAGATAAAATGTTGGGATCTAACGAATCCTACTCCTTTCCTTAAAATAAATAGAAAACAAGAGCAAAAATAAGGTAAGTGTGAAACAACATAAACAAATTAAAGTGAAACTTAGGTAAATATGCAAGAGGAGAACTCAGTAGCTTCACGAGAAACAAAATTCTCAATCAATCTCTTATGAAAACTAATAGGACCAAGTAAAGCCATCACAAAATAACACCAAATTAGGCAAAAAAATTCTACAATATAAATATTATTCTTTCGATAAATATAAGTGAAATGAATGTTCGTATAAAAAATCTGAATTAGTGTTGCAATACCCTCAATTACAGTGCTATAATTTAGAATTTTTCAAATTTTCAACTCTATTATTATAATATTAAATAATATTTAAAAATTAAAATATAAAAAGTTGAAAATGACGAGAAATGTATAGTATCATGTGCCGGTGAGGTTTTCAAAACAGTAAACTTCGCGATTCTTTCGTTTGCGTCCCTTGTTTGATTTAATTGCAATCTTTGTCTAAAGTCAAATCACGGTCCATTTCCTTACGAACCGTCTTAATCAAAATGGCTCCATTTTCACAGCTTGTTTTGGACGAACGAATTGTCAAAAGGATCGAAAGGACTGGATTGTCCTCCTAAGTATCTTAATAAAAAACAGACAATTCAAGTGTTTTCCAGATCAAAAATAGCACAGTAAATTTGGTGAAGTTCTATTTCTTCGCGTGAAATTAGATAGGCTTGAGACAATCTGGCCGAGGACTTGGCTACCAATATTTATTGGTGTTGACGCTCAAAGTTATTCTATCACTGTTTTGATAATATGTTAATCAAGTTGATTACAGACACCACAAAAAATAAGTTATCCGATTTTGATTTTTTATATCCTGCAACTAAATTAAATTCAGAGCAACCTAGCTATCTAGCAAAAAATTTTTGATAAAAAGATGAAAAAAAGAAGATTTACTTAAACGACTTTATGATTCAATAACATTTTCAAATTTTGATATGAAAAATGGATTTTGACACGAGTTCAAATAATAGAAGAAGATAAATATAAGATAGTTTTTATTAAGAGTGTCAATTCGTATAAATATATCGTATTTGTGTCGTGTTAATAAACTTATAATATTTTTTTTTTGTTCATCTTAATCCGATCCATTTATTAATCGTATCAAAAATTCTCAATCCAAATACGATTTATTTATTAATCGTATTATTTATTTTTTAAATAAGTGATATAATATGATACTATTAGATCATTAATTCAATCTAATCTATTCAATCCATTTAATTAATCAATATAAAATTTAACCTATTTAACTAACTATTTATTTAAATAAAAAGTATCAAATATAAATAAATAAAATTACTATATTAAATTATTATTCAGTTAGACATAATTATTTATTTAAGCATGATCATTTAACTAATCGTGTTTTAAACGAATAAACGAATTAAGAAAGTTAAATTCGAATTTGATACAATAATTAATCATGTGACACGAATACAATCCGATTATTATTCGTGTCAAAATTTTCAAATCCGAATCTATTTAGTTATATCGAAGTCGTGTCGAACAATCGTGTCATCATCCAAATTATCATCTCTAATTTTTACAGTGTTATTTGGTCATAATAAATACAATATAATGCCATTTGGCCTTTAATATACCCCTTTAGAATTTCAAACCTTATAAATGACATATTTACTCCGTATACAAAATTTTTAATAGTTTATATAAATGATATAATAATATTTTCAAAGTCAATAGACTAACATTTTAAACATTTAAATATTTTTCTTAGTATAGTCAAGAAAAATAAATTAGTTATGTCTGATAATAAATGAAATTATTTCAAACTAAGATTAGATTCTTAGGTCATGATATTTATCAAAATATTATTAAGCCCATAAACAGATCAACACTTAAATTATGTAGCAGAGTTCTTTCCGAACCTTAGGTAGTTATGTGAACCTTTGTATAAAGACTATAGAAGAATCCACCCAATTGGAATTATAAATATACCAAAGTTGTGAAACCCATCCCTTAGCATTATGGGCCTAATAGTAAATCTTTCAAAAGTCCCATGTATGTCATCGTGTTTAAATTATGTACGAAAGGGTATAAAACTTGAAGAATATGTCTTAAATAAGATTATGGTGTAGGATATGAGCTTATAAGAAATAACTGGATTTTTGATCCCAAAATCATCTCTAATTGAGAAAAAGTCTATTTATCATTTTTGTAGAGCTCGAAGAGAGCTTTTCATTGATATATTATGGGTTCTGAGTAGATATCCGAACTAAAAGTTATGGTCAATTGAAGTTGTAGTCCTCGGAAGGAGCACCAAAAACAAAGGTATCGATACGTTTGGGGAAACGTATCGATACATTGAGATTGAGGCCAAGGGTGTCGACACCTTTGGGGAAGGTATCAATACTTGAAAAGTATGATGAATAGTAAACAGTACTAAACGTATCAATACGTTGGCAAGGGTATCGACACGTTTGTGACGGAGATGAAGTCCATTTACGTCGAAATGTATCGATACGTTGTAGGCATGAAGCCAAAGGTATCAATACATTATAGGCTTGTGAACAGTAAATAGCCAAACGTATTGATACGTTGGAAAAAACGTATCGATACGTTAGAGGTTGCAATGCCAAAGGTATCGATATGTTTTGAAAGGTATCGACACCTTTAGTCGATTTTACAACCTATTTACACAGGAAAGGGGGATCGTCTTTCTCATTTGAAATTTTTGATTTCTCTCTCTCCATTTTCGATAGAATCATTCTCTCTCTCAACTCTCAAAACTGATCTCAGTCATTCCTCCACCAAACTTCACTATTTTGGTTCCTATAAACTCAAAATTAACATCAAAACTCAGAAACCTCTTCTAATCAAAATTTCACGCGACGGTTCACGAGAAATCACGAAGAAATGGTGACGGTGAATAATAATCGAGTAAGAGAATCGAGTAAAAAAGAACTCAGAACACTTCTACTACCTTAGATAAGTTTATCCCTAAACTCATTTCTTCATTTTAAACCTTCTTTGTGCATGAATCACGAGAATAGGTTTTAGGGTTACTATTTATGAAACCCTAAAAATTGAAGGTTTTCTA
>JAVXUL010136463.1:0-15243 GCA_035590515.1 Trichilia minutiflora
ATACCTACGTCCTCGGGCGCCGCAGAGAATCCACTATCTTCAATTTTATAACTTTACAACTTCTTCTGGGCCACAATGTAATTCCCCAAAAGATATAAATCAAAATCAAAGATATTTAATACTGAGGGGTTTTATTGAAAAAACCTCAAGGGCCCTTTTGAGAAAAAAGACCACCAATAAAAAACTTATAGTTTTGAACATTTTTATAAATAAACTTATTACCTCTTTTTATAATAAAAAGATAAGTTAATAATCCACCAACTCGAATAATGTGAACAATAGCCAATTCTCACACAATTGTCTTTTGTTTTTTTGTTTTGTTATCTTTTCCCTTTTAGTGGTTGCTTGCTTGCGTGGAGAGAAGTCTTACCATAAATTAGTATATTAAGCATCATGCATGAGGAAACGAGTGAATTTATGTTGCATCGTGCAGAAAGTGTCTGAGTGAATTATTAGGGCTGAATTTACAAAGAAATTCAAGAAACCACGTCCTTCTCATCCCAAAAATCCCCCGGGACCCCTACTGGAGAAACACAACATAAGCTTTATGTTTCAAATCTTGCCCGGAAAGTTAGATCTAGCCATCTCAGAGAAATGTTTTCAGCTAATTTTAACCCTGTTTCGGCCAAGGTTGTTTTTGAAAGCAATCAAGGAAGATTGGCTGGGTACGGCTTTGTCTCATTCGCCACAGAGGATGAAGCAGAGGCTGTAATTTGTTCTTTGGATGGGAAGGTAAACAAAAATAATTTATCTATGCAATCGCTCGGACTCTGTAAGCTGTGGTTTATTTCGTAAATAAGTTAAATTTAATTTCCATTGAGACTCTCTTGTATACATTGTCTTAATTAAGATTGGGAGCACTTGGTGCATTTAGTTAATTACCTTGAAGTTACTTAGTGGAGTAATGTGGTTTTATGTTACAAGTTATGAAAAATTACTGGCTTGAGCTATTTGTTTTATGTAATTTCTTTCTTTTTTCATTTTTACTCAGCTCATATGCAGTTCCTTTGAAGGAACTTTTTCCTTGTTTGTTTGTGAAATCCTGTTCCCATGTTACGTTATATGCTGTTATTTAGTTTTATGTCATTAGAAATATAAATAAAAATGCAAATGGAACCATTGGATTAGCCATTGATAACATACGTCTAATTTCTACTGCACGTTGTCAATAATCCGATTGCTGTATTGTCGCCACACATTTGGCCGGAAAATTACTTTTGGATGGTTAATATGCAACTACTATCTAGCGTGATTGTTCCTTGAACTTCATGAAATGTATATTGATATAAAGAGAAGAAATCAAAATCTATAAAATAATACAAATTGACTATTGAGGCCAAAGGGTTTGTGATAATGCATCGCATTTACAGTTTCATAGTAAACTTTACAATCGAGTTACACAAGCTAAATATGTCGGCTCAGGATAACATTTCTTTGTTTTAGTTTTTGGCTATTAAGCATCCCTCAGGTGACTAGAAACGTTTACCAATTTGTTCGGATTTTGTAGAATCTCTTAACTTCCATAAGCTGTTATGAAAATGTTAAAATGTTATATAATATAGGGAATGTGATAGAATAAATATTTCTCCATGGTTGTTTGGCACTGAAATGAGATTTAAGATGATAGACTATACATAGCAAGAAGTCTAATAGTGTTGTTATTGTTGAAAATTTTGACGTGAAGTAATTTCTGGTCTGCAGACTAATGGTGCTTACATACTAGTTAGAACTGTGGGGAGTAGACTCTTGTCATTTCTTTCAGTCAGGTGGGCAGCATGTTTAGCTTTCTGGTTTACTTCTACACTTTCTTAGTGTATATTCACTTTGTTTGACTGGATAAACAGAGATATCAGGGAACCATGTATTTCATTACCTGTCATCAGATAAAGTGGCTGAGATTGTGAGATGATAATTAATCAGTTTATGATCTTGTTATGATAACTGGAGATCATTTGAAGCAATGATTTATGTGCGAGAATCTTTTTCACGGATTAGATTTGTGCATATGTGGTTTGGGTGGTCATTTATTATCTATATTTGTTGACGGTCGATTAAATTTTAGGCAGTCATTCATGTCTGGATGACATTTACTCATATGTGTTATATTGCCCTGTTCTTGTACAAAAGATTGTTCCTGTAATTCCTATTTGTGTCTCATCAAATACAGAATTGTTTGATCCTTTTATTCTTCCTCATGTAGGAGTTGATGGGACGACCAATTCGTTTGAAACTTAGTCAAAGGGAATAATGTATCTGAAAGTAACGAGAAGAGGCCAATGTACCCGAGAATAACAACGAAGAGGAAGATGTATCCGAGGATCAACCTGCAGATTCATAAACATTCAAATTTTTTGTGTTTTGCAGATTGAGATTGCAAACCTACCACCAGCAGTAAGTTGATATCCAACCCACATTAAAGTGATGAAAGGATTCTCCTTGATGCGTCTTGCATTTTTGCTGTCACTTCTCTTTCCTTTATATAACTTGGTATACTTTACCGCAATCATCTTTTTGTCCAGCATCTTACAAATTCTTCGTACAAATATGTTGATATACATCTAGATAGAAATTCATTTTGTGTCAGATACTACTTAAGCAAACTTGTCGACATAAATACGTTTTGAGTTACATCTGTCCTGTGAAATTTGTCGCTTTACGACAGCATTAGACATGTATTTTAGAAATTGATATCCAGTCTCTGTACGAAATCTGCATTTCGGAATTATATCGACATTCTTAAATGTATTAAATAACGAAAGATAAGGAACTGAAACACTGAATCATAAACCAGCTTTTATACAAAATTTGAACCTCTTCTCGCTCGGGTGAGAAGGGAAGTGTCGAACACTTTGCTATAAGATGATTGACATTTAAAACAACATGTATTCATGTAAAGTAAAATATAACCGAAAATTAGATAATTTCATAAGATACATAGCTAGAGCTATATTAATGAAAACTCTAGAGGTGATAATTCACATTAATGAGTTGTCTTCCTATCATCCACTCGTGGTATAGAGATAAAAGGATTTTGATAGTTGTTTTGTGTTGATCCTGAGTTTGAACTATTGATTGATATTATGATTTAAGTGAGGGGTTTTGATGGTGGGTTACTGAGTTAGTCTCTCAAAAGATTTTATCTAATCTACTTTTCATTGGACGATCATTTTGTGTCAATCCTAGATTTGATAGCATTCGATTGCTCCTACTGAAGGATTGTCGATTATTAATTCAGATCGTACATCATTTTATTGATCACTGATTTGATTTGTGATTTGATCGGACCATACATCGTTTCATTGGTTGCTTGATCGCTCTTCTTACAGTATCGTCGACTGTTAATTTAGATTATACATCGTTTCACTTATTTGACTTGTAATTTAAGTTAGGTAGGTTAAAATTTACCTAAAATACAAAAAAAAAAAATTGTATTCTTGTGGATATAATAAACTTTTAAAATAATATAAATATAATTTATTTATTAATTATATTAAAATTTTAAATACATTTATTTATTAAATAATTACATTATACAATAAGTTGATTAGAAGAGTTATATTCATTAAGACGGATAGAACTGAATTTAAAAAATCAATTTATTAGATAAGATAGTCTAACGCTTTATATTACATATTTGGTCTATAAATTCAGTCGACACAGGATAATAAAAATATTGAAGTATAATAATAAACTATTTTTAAAATATAATAATAAATTAAATACAAAATGAATATCTAATGGTCAGATAAACCAGGACAAACGAACATTATCTCATCTTGAATAACAAAATAACTAACAGTCAAAACTCTTGACTCGGTGGTAAGCCTACCGACTAGGAAAAACAAAAAGAAAAAACCAGCCTTCGACATTAAGTTTTCTTCTTCAGAGAATGCCGGTGAGTTGAATCCGAACAAAAATTACCAACCTTTTCAAATATACAAATTGCATAATTAGTAAAACAAATAAAAATATTTACAATTTTTTTTTTTTTAATTTGAAATATATGTTGCACATATATCAAATTAATAATATGTATTATATTCAATAATAAAAATTATTTGTATAATAAAAGTCGCAAACTATATCACATATAAAATATTAAGTACATGAATATTTTTTTAAAAAAAGTTTATCAATCTATCACAATAATATAAATCATGATATTTAAAATATGAAAGTGAAAAGTTTTTTTATAGTAAAAAGGTTAAAATTATTGAATTTAAAAATTTAAAGTGTTATTGGTTTAAAAATTGACTTATTGTATAAAAATAAAATATTTTCAATACAATATAAAATTCTTAATAATTTTTAAAAAGAATATTTTATTATATTCAAATTCCATTTAAAATTATCAAAATGATTTATTCTTAATACCATCCCTAACATCATCAGCTTCCATTATCTCTGTTATTTTGTGCCTAATAAAAATAATTAGAATCTAATGGTCAGATAAGTGCCACATTAAAACCTGGTCGAACATTATCTCATCTTGATTTGATTTTAAATTACTCTTCCTTTCTCACATATTTTCATTTAGCAGAGAATTAATGTTTTTTTTTTAACTTAAAGTAACAAAATACCTACCAGTCAAATTCCTAACTCGGTGTTTTTTTTCAAACTAAGCTAGTCAACCTACGGCCTGCCGAGTGCCGACTAGTTACCAAAAAAACAAAACCCAAACTTCTCCATTAAGTTTTCTTCTTCATAGAACGCGGCGAATGGAACCGAACAAAAATTACCGACCTTCTCCATTAAGTTTTCTTCTTTATAGAGCCCTGGGGAATTGAATCCGATCGCAAAATCAAACATGTCAAACTCTACTACTCCAGAAATATGGATCGTTCCGTTTTTTGGTCAGGGACATCTCTTTCCTTCTATCGAATTATGCAAGCAAATTGCCTCTCGAAATTACAAATCCATCTTCATCGTTTCTTCTCATGTATCGAATAGCGTCCCTTCCTCTCTTCACCAATACCCTCTTGTTGAAATCGCTGAAATAACATCATCTCCGGCACCACCATCTCCACCGCCGCAGCCTGAATCAGACCCCTTTCAACACCACAATGGTATGCACAACCAAATGGAAAAGTGTTTCGAGAACCTCATTTCCCTCCGAGGACTACCCGTTTGTGTTGTTATTGATGTTATGATGGGGTGGACTATCAATGTTTTCAAGAAATTCAATATTTCAAGAATTGGGTTTTTCACTTCTGGTGCTTGCTCAGCAGCCATGGAGCATGCTATGTGGAAGGCTCACATAGACCAGGACGATATCAAACCCGGAGAGATCCGTTTACTTCCTGGTTTACCCCAAGAAATGGCTTTATCACATTCGGATATGAAACAAAGGCCTCATGATCATGTGCACGGCGGCCCACCTCCACATCGGGCTCATGATCACGGTGATCCACCTCCACGTCGGCGTTATGATCACGGTGGTCCACCTCCACATCCGCCACCGGGCCCACCTAGTCCAGGGAAGATGGGCGGCCCACCCCAACTTGGGGATCAACCACCATGGATGAGGGAAACAGAAGGCTCAATAGCCTTGATGATCAACACCTGTGATGATCTTGAACATCCGTTTCTTAATTATTTAGCTAACCAATTGGGAAAACCAGTTTGGGGAGTTGGTCCACTATTACCTGAACAATTCTATAAATCAGCAGGCTCGAAATCAGTTCTTATTCATGATCATGAAATAAGAACAAATCGACGACGTTCAAATGTGACTGAAGATGAAGTAATTCAATGGTTGGATTCCAAGCCTCTTGGATCAGTACTATACATTTCATTTGGTACAGAAGTTGGTCCCAGCTCGGAGGAATATTCAGAATTAGCTAAAGCTTTAGAAGCAACAAAGGTTCCATTTATCTGGGTCATTCAAGATGGTGCTGGAAGACATGGTCCTCCACCTCATATAATCGGTTCAGTTTCAGAGATTCCGGATCCAGCTGAAGGCTATTTTCCCGATGGGTTAGATCAGAAAGTTGGAAAAAGAGGTCTTATAATAACTGGTTGGGCACCCCAGTTGTTGATTCTAAGCCATCCATCAACAGGAGGATTTTTATCTCATTGTGGATGGAATTCAACGTTAGAAGCGACTGGTTGTGGGATTCCCATTTTAGTATGGCCTATTCGAGGAGATCAAAATTATAACGCAAAATTGGTGACCAATCATCTGAAGGTAGGATACATGATTGCTGATGATCTTTCAAAATCTGTTCGCACGGATGACATAGTGAAGGGTATAGAAAGATTGATGGGAGACAACGACACGAAGAAACTGTCGGAAATGCTCGGCACTATATTCGATCATGGTTTTCCTTCAACTTCAGCGGCTTCTTTGGATGCTTTTGTTCATTTTATTAACCAGAAAAAAGATTGAGTTAATTAAACTTAATTAGAAATAATTATATTGTTCTAAGTATTATGATTATAATAAATTTCATTTTGGAATTGATGTATTGGATTGCGTTATTTTATTATGTATGGAATTTTTTTCCTCTGATTGTACACGGATTCGTTTGAGAGGGCTCATGAGAGAGTCAAAAAGCTCTGACTCCATGTAAGGACGGTTTAATATATATATATATATATACATGGGGTTTTCATAATTTTAATTAAATTAAGATATAAATTTTTAATAATAAAATTCAATAGTTAAAATTTAAAATTGAAAAAACAAAAATTAATATTAATAATTCAATAATTATATTAAAATTATTACAATTAATTAAAAAAATTTGCTAACACTCGTTATTAAAACTCGTTAAATTATTAAATTCTTATTCATCTCTTCTTCCAATAAATCTCATCAAACCAATGTTAAATTAAAAGAATATCTTACGGTTAATTTTGCAAGTAAATTTTTTATTTTTTAAAGACTTATAAACTCAATCACTATCATTCTCATCTTGTTGTCCCTCTTTATCTTATTTTTCTTATCCTTAAAATAAAATAATAATTAATTAAATTAAAATTTAGCTGCGTTACACTTACTTAAAATAAATTTATTTAACAAATTGAAATACACTTATCAAGATAAATTTTGTAATAAGTTTATTTAGTTAATGTTATATGTAAAATTATTTATCTTAACTTAATTAATTAATTATATGTAAAATTATTTATTTAGTTAATGTTAAATGTAAAAAGTTAATTATATGTACAATATTATTTAAAAAGTTAGGGTGGTCAATTGAAAAAACAATTTTGAGAACTTTGTAATATTGTGCATCTAACAAATTAAAAATAATATTTTCACTATAATTTTATTTGTTAAAATTAATTTTTTCAAGAATATATTAATATTATACTATTTACAATTGTATAATATAGTTTTTTTAGAAGGTAATATAGTTTTTTAGAAGGACATTTATTAAAAACAACTAATAGAGACACAAGATGGATGGTGGTACATTCCCCACTCATTTTACACATGAATTGAAGTAATTCTTGCGGAAAAGCACTCCTTTAACAAAAGTAATTATACACAAAAACACTTAAAACCGTAGTTCATAAGTCAAGAAAGGAGAGCCCATTTAGCCTCGAAACAAGCGCAGCGCACGTGGGATAGATCCACCTCTATGCAAAGGAGATAATAGCACTAGTATGCAATAAATATGTTAAATGATTTAGCCTAAATCCAAGCGCGGCGCACGTGGGATAGATCCACCTTTATGCAAATAAGGTAAGATAATTAGGCTAAGTTTTGTTCTTCAGTTTTTGTTTTGGGCTTAACGTAAACGAACAATGTTTGATTGCTACAGTTACATTATTTTGCCAGGTTGTAATGTAAACTACGGCCCATTTAGCCTCAAAACAAGCGCACAAGGGATAGATCCACCTCTATGCAAGTAGATAATTAGGTTAAGTTGTCTTCTTCTTCTTCTTTTTTTTTTTTTTTATATTTATTTATTTTTTATTTTGGGCTTATTGTAAACGAACAATGTTTGATTGCCTAAAGTCGTATTATTGTACACGGTGTAACGTAAACTAAGACTTTGTTTTATACTTCCTTTTTATTTTGGGTTTAACTTAAACTATCAATCTTTAACTATCTATAGACACATATGATTCTGGAAGATGTCACGTAAACTAACGATATCTAACAATTGTATGTCTAGAATAGTATTTGACAGGTTGTATGTTGAAACAGTTGTGTCAATAATTAACAGCATTTAAAGTCAAAGTGACAATTTAAAAGGGAGTGTAGACAATTTAAGCGTTTGTCTAGAGGGTCGCCTACTGTCTATATATAGGGTTTTTCAGAACTAATATTCATTCAATTCATTCTTCTTCTTCTTCTTCTTCTTCTTCTTCTTCTTCTTCTTCTTCTTCTTCTTCCTAGTAGATACATTTTACAGTTTTAAACTAATGATATTTCATAGTTGTATGTCTGGAAGAGATGTGTCGACAACTGATAACATCAATAATTAAAATAACTATATAAAAGGGTGTGTAGACAGTGGAGTGTCTAATCACCTACTACTTATAAATATAAGGTTCTTCAGAACCAATAGTCATTCAATTCTTTTCAATCTTCAATCTTCTCTTTTTTTCTTCTTTTTACAACTAAATATATTCCAAAGTTATTAAAAATTTTAATTTTCTTTTACTGATCTAATATTATTGTATTTAGAGTGAAACTTTATAACAATTTCAGCTGTTATTAGGGCTGAAATCGGATCGAGTATCGTTTTTTTTATCGAATTAGTATCCGATTTGGTTAAAATCGAATTTAGATTTTTTGGTATAGGTTCGGTCCAGTTTAAACAGGGGATCAAAAAATTGATCCTCTATTTAAACCAAATCGGTACCTGATTTAAATCAAGTATTAGTTTAATTTTTTTTAAATTTAAAATAAAAATAAAAACTTTATAATTCTTATAATTTAGTCCTTATTTTTTAAATAAAATCTTATATTTTAATTCAAAAAATTTTAAAAACTACCAAATTAACTTAAAAATATGAATAATTATACAAAATAAATAAATATCCAAATCTAAATAATAATTAATTAAAATTTTAATAATTAAATAATAAAATTATTCTCTTAAATATAAACAAATCTAAAATTAAATAATTAATATACCTTTTAATCTCAAACAATCGAACAATATATATGCATAGTAAGTTTATTTGTATGCACTATCAAATTTATTTGTATCCAAAAAATTTAAAAACTACCAAATTAACTTTAAAAATATGAATAACTATACAAAATAAACAAATATCTAAATCTAAATAATAATTAATTAAATTTTTAATAATTAAATAATAAAATAATCCTCATAAATATAAACAAATTCAAAATTAAATAATTAATATACTTTTTAATTTCAAACAATCAAACAATATATATATATATATATATGCACTTCATGCTCAATTTATCTTCAAAAATTTTAAATATTATTACAAATTAAAAAAATGATTTTCATAATATAATTATACAAACAAAAGAAATTAAGACTCAATTTAAATAATAACTAATTATATTTTCTTGTGTATATACACTCTAAAATTATCATTTCATAAATAATTCTTATAATTTAATCAAATTTAAAAAAATTATAACAATAATAATTAAAATTTTAAAATAAATTATTAATAAAAATCAGGTACTTAATAAAAAGCAATATCTTATTTGTTAGGACCTGATCCGATCCTGTTTAAAACTGAATTTAAATTTTTAAACGTAATCCGATTCTAATTAAATAGGGACTCTATTTTTAGGATACCAAATTTTTAGATCTAGACCGATACCCTAAAAGTTCAAATTTTTTAAATAATTCTAACTATTATATCCTGAAGTTTATACTACTATTCAACCTTTCCTACAGGATATAGAGTTCTTCGGAACTAATATTCATTCAATTCATTCTACTCTCCAATTTTTTCTCTTTTTCTTCTTACTGCTGAATACCCTAACATGTATAAGATAATGTAATTTTTCTGTCTTCTAATTCAATTTTTCTTTCTCTTTTTCCTAAAAAAACAACAATATTCCATAATAGTAACTCATTTTTCACAATAACTGACTTCATGGATCATTGGTCTTTAGTCAATGGTAAGATGGACGACAACCATAACTATGTGACTGTTAGTGAAAATAAAATATTATATTGACTATCTTGTTAATAATTATAAGAAATATGCCTTGTATAGGCTAAAAGAATAAACCGAAATAAATTTAGTGACAAAATTCCTACTTATAGGAGAAATAGAAGAGGAAAAGACCAAATAATGCTTAACCCCTTAAGACTCAAGATGAATTTGGAGAAGTAAGTTTGAGTTGTAAACTTGAACCCTAAAATTGTTGAGAAGTAAATTTGTAGCAAAAGAGCTTGCAGAAGATTCAAAGAAGAGGGCAAAAAAGACGAAGTTGAATAAGCCCTAAACAATTAAAAAAGGATTTTGAGAGACCAAAAGGGCTTGCAAAATTAGAGAGACCTAAATGAGTATTAAAAACCAGAAAGGCCCAAAAGAGCTTAAAAATAAATCGAGAGACCTAAAAGAATCGAGAAATTAGACATCTCTAAATGATTAGAGATTAAACTAGAGGTGCCCAAATTGGCCAGTGCGTGAAAGGCTAGAGGAGTGTGGTGAAAGTCATGAAGCTTGAAAAAGCCTGGATGAGTCAGGATTGGAACCTGTGAGGCTTAAAGAGCGGATGAAGTGGAATAATACCCGTGAGACTCAAGGAGCTTGATATGGAGAGAGAACACTTTTGAACTCAAAGAGCCTGGACAAGGCTTGAAAGCCTTAAAAAAATTGAAAATTCAAAAAATAAATCATAAATTTAGGATCTAAATGATAAAGCAGAATAAAAGACTAAGGATGTAAATAATATATTCAATTATTTAGGAACTTATCTGATAAAATTTAGGGGCTAAATGACAAATTATAGAATTTTGAGGCTGTATATGTACTAGATTTGGAATTCTGAATCCATTGGATGATTGTTTCTTCAATGGCCCATTGATGCCTTATTTTTGATCTAGTTGCTCCAGCTTGAGGTACATCATCATCATGTCCTTATGATGGATAACAAAGTTTCGGCTTCTGGAGATTACTGAACTTTTGGATCTTCAGTTGCTAGTTTGTGAGATCTTCGGATCGTTTATTTATATACCCACATCAAGTAACAAATCAAGTGAAGTTCTTGAGCACTCTGGTTTGAAATAAAATTAAAATTTTGTGCACTTCTCTTCATGTCAATGGTACCTTTTATTGTAGTATATGAGACAAACATTTGTTATTTTAATTATGGAATTTTCATTGGTATGCAAGTGTGTTAAATTAATTTTACTTTTTAATTCAAAAACACTAAAGAATGCAACCTTTTAACATAAAAAAGGGCATTTTAATAAATGCTCTTAAAAGTAATCTCTAATTTGCAGTCTTATAGAGGCCTATTTGAATATTTTTAAAAGATTCAAGTGTTTTTACAGTATTAGACAAAAAATTAGACAGATATAAAACATATTCTCATAATTTAATTAGTTAAATTAATGTCATTTTGGTGTTTTCATTGCAATCATAAAAACATCCATGATGACAAAGATGATGATGATGATCAGTTTCTAATAATTTGATATATTGGTATGATGCTTTTAGATTTATACTATATGATTTAGTAATTTAACTATATATACTTTTCCCTTTTAATTTGATTGGATTGGATTGGAATCATATACTCGAGATTGTGGTGAGAGAGATGGGAAACTCGTCTTGATCTTATGAGCAGATATTAATTAAAGCATATTAAAGAAAGAAAAATAGGGTTCACATTCCATCCTTTTCTCCAGAATTTACAAATTTATCCGGGAGCTTTGAGCGGCATTTTAACCGCAATATTTGGCAATTGATAAAGGGCATAACTGAAAACTTAACAAAATGTGATGATTCAAAATTTGTTGCAAAACTACAAATTGTTTACAAAGAATATTCAAAGTTTACTATATATTAAAGCATCTATATAAGTTAAATGTAGAATTGTTGAGACCACCGAAAACCGTAAAAATTAAAAGAAGAGAAAATGTGTCCACTGTGCTTGAGAAAGTGTTTGGTTAAAGAGAAAAAAGAAAAGAAACAGCAAGACTTATTGGACAAGAAGCATGCTTATAGGAAACTCAATGATTTCATTTGAATTCAATCGATTTATTGGAATAAAAATTGACATCACTGTTTCGATTAATTTTTGTCAATTTTGTGATCATTTCGTAATATTTGGAGTGTAGAATTAACTTTTATGCAGGAAGCGAATTCTGTGGATAACCTATGAATCCACATAGGTCACTTTTATTCTGACTAGGGCAAGTCCCAGATTAAGAAAAAGAGACCTCAATCCTATACATATTTTAATCTAAAAATGAGAACGATAAAAAAGGATCACATGTGAACTTTGAGATCATTATAAATTATCATATTGTATTTAAGATTTCGTGTCGTATAGGTCATATTCTATATGCCTTATATTTTCAATATAAGGATATTTTAATCATTTTATCTTCCAGAGATATTTTCGTTATTTTGTAAAATATGAGTTCGAATATTATTTTGAGAAATGATTTAGTGGGGATCATTTCAAGTGATTTTAGAAAGAATTTGACTTAGAATTGGGCATGGAATGAGTTAGAATGAATTGAGGAAGTTAGTTTAAAATTTTTCCTTGGATGAGCTAGTCGATCGAACAAAATTAGAGAATTTGTTCAAATGAATAGGTTTTTAATAGAATGGATAGTGAAGTTCAATTGAATGACAGAAGGTAGAAGAATTTATTCGAACGAATCAAAGGATTCGTTCGAATGAATAAGTTCTATCAAACGAATAGCAAACTCGTTCAAACGAGCAAATGGTCACAATTTTTCAAGAGAGTTATAAACATTTTGGCTAAATGAAGTAGAGATTTATTCAAACAAAAAGAAGTTCGGTCGAACAAATTGAGCAATTGTTTGATCGACGACCAAAAATCTCATAAAAATATTGATTGTGTCCTCGAAAGTTTTTATTTTCTTTTGTTTTTCATAGATATTTTAATAATTTTTTTGAGTATTATATATAGGGGTGCATAGGGGAAGGAAACTAATTTTTCTTTCTACTTTTCTTTCCGCCTCTTTTCTTCTTTGCCTCCCGTTTTGCTTCTCTTTGCCTCTTTCATTTCTTTTTCAATTTTCAACCAATTAAACTATTGTTTCTTGTACTAGATTACTAAAGCTCGTCATTCTCTACATCCTACACACTTTGTTTTGTCGTTTTAACAAAGATTTGGACTCGAAGAGCTAAAGGAACGTAAGAGTTCACTGTTTACACTAAAGTAATTTCAACAATTTGCGAAGATTTAAGTTCTTAGGGTTATTTTTAACTTTTTGGTAAGTGGTATAACCTGTTAATGTGTTTATTGCATAATTTAGTGAGTTTGATTTTTAGGGTTACTGTACACTCACTTTAAATTAGACTCCAAGTGAGTCAGTTTGAAGTTTATTTATGTTAATTAGGACGTAGAGCATATGCATATATTGGTATATTATTGAAATTGTAAAGTTAGAAATTGAGGCTTAGTGTATCATGAAGCTCGATTACTGTAAATTAAAGATTTTTGTGTAATTATCGATTTAGTGTAATCTTGATGAATAAGGATAGAATGAGGTTAAATGAGTACAATGAAAATCCAATTGTTTGGGTTTAGACTCGATTTGGACGAAAATGCAAAGGATTTGATAATTTGAGTAATGAATCAAAATAGAACGATTGTAAATGGTTTTGATGTCAAACAAGGTATTATTAGGCATCTTTCATGCATGGTATATTATGGTTATAAGGAGTGACTATTAATGTTATATTATAAGTGTGTCCGTTATAGGCGTGGACTATTTGGTTCGAGGATATCCGTCAAGAGAAAACTGTCAAAAGAGCGATTTATTGTCTCGTAGTTATAAGTGGATATTTTCTTATTCTCTTTTCTTCTTTAAATGTTGTTTAAAAATAATTATATGTTTTTATATATGTTTTAAAAAAATAGAAAGTTTTTATATAAATTGTGTTTAGGAGGCGATGATGATTGGTTTGGAATTGAGGCCAAGAGAAGGCCAACCATGTGTTTGTTATGAACACATATATATTGTTACGTCCCAATCCGTGGATCCCATATGTGATAATCGTCACAGATTACTAATAAACATTCCTTAGGCTCTAAACACTTACTAAGAACTTATAAGGCTAAAATTCATTGAAAACCACAAAACACTTCCAATATATTTTTTCTCCAAACTACCTTTTTATCAAAGTCAACTCAAACACTTCTAAAATATTTGTCATCAAACCCATCAAAATAAAACCATACATCATCATGTCAATAATATCATATTTATCTCTTACAAATTTTCACAATTTATAAAATAATAAAAATCATTTCATGTACAAATAGTAATATTACGTATTTCCTCAATTCCCAAGTTTCTGAAAATAAAGAAATTCATGGAAGCCATAAATAATATAAAACACTTCCAGTGGACTCAATGCGATGTGTGTGAGTCGAATATATAAACAATATCTGGAGACACAACCCCTACTGATATCACCACCCTACGCATACTATCTGCACTAACCTATGAGTGGGGGAAAAAGGGTGAGTATACTAAAGTATACTTAGTGAGGAAATATATAAAACAACAACAACAATAATAATAAATAAATATAATACTAAACATAATCTTTATCAAATAACATTTATTCAAAAGAGAATAATCTAAAAAGAAACAAGTTGAAAATATCTTTATTTTTTAAATTCATTGTTTATCAAACCCTGAGAAGATTATTGGGTATGGTTGCTTTCTCGGGATTACACTGATCAGGCACAACCCTGAGCTGTCAGTGGGTTTTGTATACAATAGAAAACAATGATGCTTTATAAAAGTTTACTTTAAAATATGCAAATAAAAATATGCATGTTTTAATTAAAAAA
This sequence comes from Trichilia minutiflora, assembly GCA_035590515.1. Taxonomy (NCBI): domain Eukaryota; kingdom Viridiplantae; phylum Streptophyta; class Magnoliopsida; order Sapindales; family Meliaceae; genus Trichilia; species Trichilia minutiflora. The sequence goes on from JAVXUL010136463.1 coordinate 14,972, forward strand.
TACGTCCATCATTGACGTTTGCCTCGAGTTAGCTATGCGGTGACATCCATGACTAACCCGACGAGATTCACAGATGGTCAAATCATATCACATCATCATAAAATAAACACCATACATCGCTCTCACCTGTAAAGTCTCACACTCACCTAGGCGACCTCTTTATCAGGCCGACCCTGATGTCCTTATGTATTTTTTATGATTGACTTTTGTGATGAATATATATGATAAAATGAATTCAGTTATATGTTTTTGATAATGCCAAAATAATTAAG
>JAVXUL010136484.1:0-30805 GCA_035590515.1 Trichilia minutiflora
TTTTTGTTTGAAAGTTAATGAGAGGGGGGTAGTTGGTTTTTCAGCAAACATTAGGGGGGAAAATGTCAATCTCCCTTAGGCAAAATGTTCGAAAATGACCATATTTATTTAAATTTTTATTAAAATAATTACATCAAAAAAAAATTTTAATCAATCAAATTAAAAAAATATTTTTTAAACAATAATACGTTTGTAAAATAATTTTTTATTTAAAAAATAAATTTTTTAACATTTAACAACAAAAAATATATTTTCAAATATAAAAAGACTTACTTCTTTAAGGGAATTCACTTTCAAATAAGAATCTTTTCTTTATTTTTATTTGGAACGGATTTTTAACTTATTTTAAAATAATTAAAATATTCCAATTCATTTTCGATTATTAACAACGATTACATTCGAAAATAAAAAATTTATTTTATAGTTTCAGTTATTTTTAAATATTTAAAAATAACTGAACATTCAAAAATAAATAGTTTATTTTTAAATAAAATATTTTACTCTATTTTTGAGTATTCGAAAGTAATGAAATCTTCTCTTCACTTTTGTTTTTAATGAATTTTTAATCTATTTAAAATAGCGAAACCACTCTAATTTATTTTCAAAGACTAATAAAAATTACCTTTCAAAGTAAAAATTTATTTTTAAATAAAATTTTTTACTTTACTTTTATCCTCTCTACTCCACTCTCAAAAATTGAAAAATTCACTTTCAAATGGAAAGTCTTTACTCTACTTTCAAATTTCTATTTTATTTTTTTATGGAATATTATTATTTAAAAAAATATTTTTTTTTTTACTTAATTAATTAATTTTTTTTTGATATCATTATTTTAATAAATATTTTTAAAATATTATCATTTTTGAACATTTTCTTTCTTATAAAGAGAAAAGGCTAATAATTTAGAAGCAGTGGCTTAACAGTTGACACATGAAAGAGTCACGGTTGCTTGCTTAGTCAATACTTAAAATTATAGTTTAGAGTTTTTTTTTTTATTTTAATTCATGCAATAATTTACCATTATGTAAATATTTTTTTAAAAATACAATATGATTTATTATTACTAAGTGTTTTAATTATAATGAATTAAGTTAAAATCAATAATTTAAGCTTATATTAATTATGAAATTAGCATATTTTAATCATTCAATCATATATATCGATATATCAACACAACTTGTATTATAATACTCATTATTTTATAGTTTAACCATAAATGAAGAGCATGATAATCTTAATAAAAAGTTCAAATAAAATAAAACAAGTTACTGATGTTAGCCCACGTCTTATTATTCTATAAATTCAATATATATATCGACATTAATATATGAAGCATATCACATCACTTATTTATCTCATAATACTAAATTATGTTATAGTTTTAGGAATCTTAAATTAAATTGTGACATAATTTGAGTAATATAGGGTCTGTGGTAATCTTAGAATAATAAAATAAAATATCACACAATTGAACGAAATAAAAAAATCAATTAATAATAGTTTATTTTTCTTGATCTATCCAAATCAGATAAAATATGCTATTTATATATTAAATGAATTATAATAAATAGTTGTTTTTTTTTTCATAAAATTATATCGTGTTTGAAAAAAAATTATAAACTAAGTTTTCTAATTTTGTGTACGGAAGATAGGTAAAAGTATTTGATAATTGGCAAGTTAAATCTCACTTATGAGTAGTTTAATTAATAAGAGCGAATTTGAAATTGTGTGGTTAGATGTATAGTTTTGGGTTCAATTTTTTGAATGTGTCAATGATTTAAGTGAAAGATCGTGATGATGAAATACTATATTAGTCTCCTATTAATTAAAGTATACATAAATTAATCCAGACATTGGTTATAAGAAAAAAAAAATAGAAGGTCAAAAATTTCATTTCAATTGCATCATTCTGATTAGAGACCATCTCTTCAAAATTTCAAACAGTCAACCGTAATATAAGCTAAATACCTTCCAATCAGTGAATCAAAAAGAACAGAACATTCAACATCCTTGAATTAGCTAATCCAGAAATAAGAATAGATAAGGAAATTAAAAATAAATAAATAAATAAATTAATTAATTAATTAAAATCATAGCTTGCATCAGGCATCACGCACTCTAAGTGAAGAAGATACAGCTTTCTCGCTTAATACGCATGCAAACAACCCTTTACAGCAAAGACCGCAAGCACTGAACAGTATCAAAATGTCAATTTCAACGTCAGTCACATGTCGTTTTGTAAAAACCAAACAGAACTGAGAACCCTTCCATAACGCGTAATTTCATAAAACTAGTAAGGGTATTTAAGTTTTTTCGCGCTTGCTTTTGCCAATGACGGTATATCCCTTGCCCCAACTGTCTCGGTACATAAAACCAATTTTATAATCCAATCAGTACTCAGAACCTGCGGTTCCGAAAACTCACTATCCACACCGCTCACCTCTGTCACAAAGGCTTACGTGTCGCAACGACTTTTGCACTAAATTTTACGGGTGATCTGTATTCAAAAGGTGCGCATTCACGCACCGTGCGCTCGTTAGCTTCTACAGCTTATTATTTTTTCAATTTCCCAACGATTAAGTCTCTCTCTCTCTCTCTCTTTCTCACTCTCGTGCATAAACTAATATATGAAAACTCACCTCAGCGTTGGCTCTTCTCTCTTTCTTTGCCTCCAAAACCACTCTTCATCTCAGCTTGCTGCAGTTAAAACCTATCTCAGAAACCGTTGGTTTTGATACTGCATCTATATCTATCAAGATTTTGTTAAGGTTTTTGGCGGAGATATAAGCGTTTTATAATTTTGCTATCAAGTGAGGTTTGGAAGGTTTTGTTATATCGTGTTTTATTATATTGTTTCTCAAAATAGCTTTCAAGCTTTCCCGTTTGAATCAGAAGATACGCGAAATGTGTTTTTGATTTCGTGTGTTGAGTTCAATGGTCATGAGAGATTCTTTCTTCCAGAGTTTTAAGGTGGATCGTAATCCTTGTTTTTGTTTGGAAGATGATCTGCTGATGGCTGAAGGTTGATTGAAACGCTAGAGAGTTGAAAAGCGTGCACGAAAGTAAGCGACGGTTGTGCTGAGAAAATTTGCTGCTGCGACTGCGAGTGTTTGCGTCCGTGTGCACGAGTGGGTGCGTGAACCACGTGAAAGTAAAATGCCGCACAGAACTACTTACTTCTTCCCCAGGCAATTTCCGGATCGTGGATTCGATGCATCTGCTAATAAGCAGCTGTTAGAGAATCACGAGAAGAAGATTGAGAAACAAACTTTTAACATTGAAAATGACCAAAAGTCACCGCCAACAACAACAAAGAACTTCAAAAATTCAGCACTATCAGATCTCTTCACGAGCAAAGATGAAAAGTTCCAGGTCCAAAAGCAGCAATTTGCTGCTTTTTGCGACTGGTTGACAGAAAAAAAAGTAGACAGATCTAGTCACGTGAAATCATCATCAAGACTGTCATCCAGCGATGAAGATCGAGAGCTGCTGTTGCCACCACCTGATCCAGTGGTTCCTGTACCCGAAACCGTCACTAATAATGACAGGAACTTTGACCGGCAGGTGTCTTTGCCGGGACTATCTAGTGGGAGCAGTTATGCTGCTTCCAGCTTGTTTTCTGGAACAACTTTAGGTGGAAATTTTTCTAGCGATGTTAAGGGCACATCAACACGCGTAACGACGTCCAGACAGGAGGTAGAGGACGAGGTGGAGAGTAAGGATAGCGTGGCCCAAAGAACCAAAGAGAGTTATATGTTGCTGCTGACGTTGGCTAGAAGACTCACTCTACAAGCAAGTCTTGTTAATGAGCCTGTGATTTTGCAGGAGTGCGGACTCCAGGTTTCTGATGCTGAAACTGTTTCTTATCGTCTATGGGTACGTTTTTGGTTTATTCTCATCGATTAGTTTTGTACACTGTTTTTGTTCATTGCTCTCCATAGGGTAAACGAAGCTGAGAGCTAACTTACAGGGTATTGCTTCGTATGTTTAAAACATAAGGTCATCGAACAAGTAAATGGTAATATAAAAGGTTCACAATAAATTTATTAATTACAACTTACAAGTATGATGCCCCGCCCTTTTGATAACGAATCAGATTAAGCTACATTGTTTCGTATTCGTAAAACCTATCTGATAAGTTTGTACAATACTACAACTCCAACGTAAGAGTTTGTGCTTTTATACGATGTAACAAAAACAATGATGTCCGAATTGTCTCGTTTTACAGGTTAGTGGTTGCTTGTCGTACACTGACAAAATTTCAGATGGATTTTATAACATTCTCGGAATGAACCCGTATCTATGGATAATGTGCAATGATTTGGAGGAAGGCAAGCGACTGCCATCTTTGATGTCGCTTGCGGAGATCGAACCTAGTGAAACATCAATGGAGGTGGTTCTTATTGATAGACATGGCGACTGCCGCCTGAAAGAGCTTGAAGACAAAGCTCAGGAATTATACTGTGCTTCAGAAAATACTTTAGTCCTGGTGGAAAAACTTGGCAAACTTGTTGCTATTTGTATGGGGTAAGTGTAATGTGATAGTCTTTCTAGAATTATTTCTTTGCGTTGAGTAAGATTTTTATTGTTTTGCGATACTTAAGCTTTTTTGTAATTTTATAATTTCTTTTATTTTACTTTTCAGAGGAACTTTTCCAGTGGAGCAAGGCGATCTCCATAAGAGCTGGAAAGTGGTTAGCAAGAGATTGAGAAAATTTCGCAAGGGTATTGTGCTTCCAATTGGCAGCATATCCATGGGACTCTGCAGGCATCGTGCAATTCTATTCAAGGTAGTTTAACATTTCGGGTTTGTTCATTTTCATGTATAATTCATCTTCTAGACATGCTTACCCATTCATTTTTCATTAAAACAGACTCAGTTTCATAGCTGTTGAAAAACTATTACTGTTCCGAAAATTAATTTTTCTTCAAGATAGCTGCCAAAGGAGTTTTTGACCACTCCATTATAATTATAATAGGAATAATTCGAAATGGTAGCTTATTAATTTGATGATCTAGGATTCGGTTATGAGACAGACGAGACTCATATGTTGGCATGGCAAGTGTATCCATCAAGCTTATTTTGAATGTACAAGTATGTGCTTGGCTTCGTCTAATATTATAGTAGTAATTTTTTGGTCTGACTGCTTCTTGTTAAATGCAATTATTGACAAAGAAATGAGAGTTATAGTTTTTAACCATTTAAGCATGGTAGTAACTCTTGTATTGTGGCATAATTAAATGGTTGAATTTATTAGAAAACAGCTGATGGAGATTATTTGGCTTGAGCATGCTAGCATTACGGGTCAAGGAACAACCCAATTTTATTTGATTGTTAATAATACTGTTATCAACATAGTGGAGAAATCTAATTCTCTGGAATGGAGATTAGCTGGCCGGGGCTTTAACAACTTTCATCTGTTACGTAGTTCTGTGTAAACTTTCATGGCATCTAATTTCTTTTGTCACTGAATACCATTCTGTTCACTTTTTTGCAACATCTATTCAATGCACAAAATTTTATCCCGTATTTTATTTTAGTTATTAGCTTGGGTCATTACTGTTTGCATATACGAGTGAGGAATTATGAAATTCTTGTGTTAGTTGTTTCCTGAAGTACGTATTTTCTTTGTTGAACTCAGAGGACAATGGATATGTCCAATGTTGTGATTTTTTCCAATCTAATTCCATTTCAAAATTTAACATCTTATTAAGGTTGGATATATTGTTTAGAAAATTGTGATACTAAGGCTGTCATAGTGTCCTAGTAGTCTCAGACTATTTTAAAGCATTTCACGTGAGAATCAATTGAACTAGAAGTATTGGAAAACAACTCCATTTCTGTCGAGTAGTCTATCAATTAAGAGTTTGATTTCCCCGGAATTCTGTGGGGTAGTTGAAGATTAATTTTGAAATTGATGTCTTTTGAATCCAATTCATAGAAGTATTACAGTGGCCACAATTTACAAGGAAGCAGACTGCAAAAATCAATTTTTGCAATGTATCATGTAAAGAACTAAGTCCATAGAGTTTTCTTAGTCTCTGTGTAGATGAGCATGTGCATGTGTGTAAGGGTAGCATGATCATCCTTTGAATGCAGGTATAAGGTGCCAATATTGTCAACAGAAAAAAAAAAAAGAACTGTCATTTGAGACTGATCACTCACAGCGTCTGTGTTCTCACATATGCAGAAATTGGCAGACTATATTGGGTTACCATGCCGGATAGCTCGCGGTTGCAAGTATTGTGAAGCAGATCACCGGTCCTCTTGCCTCGTTAAAATTGTCGATGACAGGCAGTTCCTAAGGTTGCATATTTCAACTGTTCTTGGGGCCTCAGTTTTCTGACCACATTTTAAATCTATATTAAAATTCAATTTGGCTGCTAGTGGATCGGAATTTTGATGTCCTCTTTTAGGGGTAATAAGTTCACCAAGTTTGATTGCACTGATATATTGGTAACTAAATAAGACCGTGTCTGAAATAGTAGCGTGATTAATTCTGGTTACGATTTTAGATCTTTTCAAATTGTGGGGTCTTCGTGAATTTTTTTCCGGCTTATTCTCCCTATCTATTCCTTTTTTGTTTATGTATGTATATATTTCTTACCAGGGAATACGTAGTTGATCTAGTTGGGGAACCAGGAAACATCTACGGCCCTGATTCCTCAATCAATGAAGGATTTCTGTCTTCGATGCCTTCACCATTTCAAATTTCTGATCTAAAAGAATTCCAACAACCATATACGGATAATGCATCATATTCCCAGACTCTAGACTCGAGGATCTCTTGTGCATTCCTTGAAAGTACTCCATACTCGGGTACGCCACATTTTACTTACCTTGGAAGATTTTTTCCTGTTTCGTGAATTAAGTGTGGAAAAGAAATGGCTGAATGAACTGGGTGGAGGCATCACTGTGGTTGCAACAATGTCTGAGGTGTTTGCATTTAGCTCACTTAATTTCTATCAACAAACCCATGAACAATTTTTTTTTTTAATTAAAAAAATCAACCTAATGGTTCTTTATATATGCTGTTTATGGTTGATAGAGAACTGGAATTACTGTATTTGATGATAAAAATTGCTTTTCCTTTCCGTATGGTAGCATCCTCATATGCAATTGGAAAACACATCTCAAGATCATTTTTTTCTTTTTTGATAATCTAAAAAGATTGATTTTACAGTTTTTCCCAAATTATGACCATTAGCAAGTATAAGTATTGGAGATCTATCTCTTGCAGGCAGCAAGGAAAAAGGTCAAAAGTTGAAGGACAGTGGTGTACATGAAAGTTTGAAGGGTATTTATAACCTGGTTGATCAAGCCAGTGAAGAAAAGGATTCTTCTCTCGTACCTCTGAAATTGGAAGCAAACCTTGAGACTATGGATGTTGCTGCTGGGGCATCGATACATGAATTTACAAGACTTGCTGAGGAAAATGTTGTTATACAACAAACTCACAAGGAAGAGATTATTGTATCCGGAAGTTCAGTTAGAACGACAATAGAAAAACAACATAAAGCAAACTTGTCCAGCCAGGTGGATAGAGAAGATGATAATAAACTTGAGAAACGTGGCAAATTTCCAGCTGCAACCATCCCAAGATACTTGAATCTTGAGCCTTCTCTTGCAATGGACTGGCTTGAGATTTCATGGGATGAGTTGCATATAAAGGAGCGTGTTGGGGCTGGTACTTCCTCTTTTCTTCTTGACGGCTGCATAAGTTACTCTTTTGAAGCATATTGACCTTATTCTTGGAAGGCAATTACATAAGAGTTACGCCCTTCTTTTCTCCTTACAGGTTCATTCGGGACAGTGCACCGCGCAGAATGGCATGGATCGGTCAGTATTTTGCACCTTATAGCTTGATCATTAACAGTGTGTGGAAGATCAATCAGTTTGTAGTTCTGTCACTGGATGGAATGGCTATGCTGCATTATCATTATTTTTAAACCGACTTTAACAGGCATTATATTGTGTTTGAGTGAGCTTTTTGATTTCTCTTTATTGCATTATTTGTTACTGGTTAAATGTTGAGAAGTTAGAAGGATCTGTGGAATCCTCAGTGCCTCAGTCTAGAACTGCTACGGAAAGGAATCTGATTCACATCAAGAAGTTCAATACTGTTAAAACTCTAATTTGAGAATCTTCTGGCATGTCCACAGGGTAATTGGGTGAAAATCCTTGGATTGGAATGTGTTTCTTTTTTCTTTTGGGTGGGGTTTGTAGGTGCAGAATAGTGCATCGTCAAGTTCTTTTCTTGCTGGAATTTATCCTAATATTTTTAAGTGTAAGATGATCGTTGGAATCTCTCTATGTAAATTTTCTATTCTTCACAATAAGCATAATATATATTCCAAGATGCTCACGTAGATGCATCAAGAGAAGTTCTCATTAGATGTCCCCTTGGCGATATTATCAAATTACCATGTATGGTTTTCTTGTTTTACCGCTTTCTTCTTTTACAGATTTTAGTACTCTCACATTGCAGGACGTTGCAGTTAAGGTTTTGACAATTCAAGATTTTCACGACGATCAGTTGAAGGAGTTTCTACGAGAGGTATGCACTGTTAAATTAAATCGCTAATAGACTGGCTAAGGTACCTATTCAGTGTCATCGTTCCTGCCCTGTAAAATATAAGACCTTTTTGTTTCTTCACATTCTGTATCATCCTTTGTTTTACCCACTGTTATTGATGACCATCTGATTTTGACCCCCTTTTTCGGTAATGTGATTATCTATGGATGTAGCTTGAGTTGTATTTCATATTTCTGTAGGTTGCAATAATGAAACGTGTCCGCCATCCAAATGTGGTTCTTTTCATGGGTGCAGTTACAAAGCGTCCTCACTTGTCAATTGTGACAGAATATCTCCCAAGGCGAGCAAGCTAAACTATTTTCACTGTAATTGCTTCATTATTATCTAGCTTAAAGTTCTTGATTTTTTTGTATGGAACAGGGGTAGTCTATACCGCCTCATACACAGGCCCACTGGTGGGGAGATGCTGGATCGAAGGAGGCGGTTACGCATGGCACTCGATGTGGTCTGTAATAGTTATTATCATTGTTAGTCTTGCATTTTAACTGTTATAATGCTCTTGTTAGAAGATATTTATGTTGATACCTGGAGGCAGGCCAAGGGGATAAATTATCTTCATAATCTAAACCCTCCAATACTTCACTGGGACCTCAAATCTCCAAACTTGCTGGTTGATAAAAATTGGACCGTGAAGGTATGGTAACCTATTTTTTTCCTTTTCAAAATTCTGAGAGTTTCAGCAATTGGACGCTAAATACAACTTCATTTTTCATTTCAAACTCAGGTGTGTGATTTTGGACTGTCAAGATTCAAAGCAAATACTTTTATATCATCCAAATCTGTTGCTGGGACAGTAAGTCTCTCTCTCTCTCTCAAAATGTAACTGATAATTGAACATGCTTCAAAAGTGCTAGTGAAATGAATTCATCCGTGCCCCTCTTGTAATGTAAACCTTACCTTTTGAGTCTACCCCAAAGAGCACCACAAAAGTATGAGTTGTGAAATAAGTCAGTTAGCTTGGTATTGGTTGCTGCGCTTTTTAACTGTCTTGATTTTTCTTGATGATAAATTCTTCAGGAACGAGAATCCTGAAATAAGGGCTTGTTCTCTGTTATTCAAATGTATGACCAGTTAATTGCCATTTATTTGGGACGCAGGTACTAACTAGTCAATTCTGACAAGAAGATAGTCACGAGTTGTTCTCAGGGTTTAGAGCAACTTAACACTGAACTATATCCCTGATCATTTTGGGCTACAGGATATTTTATCCGAGGAGAGGCTTCTTTATGTGCAGCCTTTTTGTTTTATTGAGTACTTACATTATTAAATGTTACCATAAGACTTTTTCCTTTAAGAATGAATAATCGGATACGGCTCAAATTTGAAGAGGATGGCGGGAGATTGGTTTTTGCTTGATTAGGTAGTTGGGGTACAGGTGTCTGGTTAAGTGAGATATATTCGTTTTATGTTGTTCAACAGAGAACTGGGGAAGGTGGCTTCACAGGAACAATCCCTTTTCTCACCATTGGACCTTCGACTAATTTATTCCTTCCCCATATTGTCAATGTTTTCTGTTGCCTACTATAGGCTTGTTTTTGAACTCCCTGGAAGTCAGATATCTCTATCAATATCTAGCCTGGAGGTTGAAATTTTTCTTCGCAGCACATCAAACAGAATATAACTCTCTTGCTTTGATTTTCAGCCTGAGTGGATGGCTCCGGAATTCCTTCGAGGAGAACCATCAAATGAGAAGTCTGATGTTTACAGTTTTGGAGTGATCCTGTGGGAGCTTGTGACAATGCAACAGCCTTGGAGCGGACTTAGTCCAGCCCAGGTACAGATTAAATGACATGAATTTGTATTGTTTACTCCATATTTTTTATACTATCACTACTTGTTTCTCGTCCTCCTCATCTTTTTCCTATCTGTTCTTTCTAAACCACATCTGATGATGTCATTGTCTATGTTGTATTTGTGCGTGGCATAACATAAAACTGCAATTTTTTAGGTAGTTGGTGCTGTTGCTTTCCAGAACAGAAGGCTTTCCATCCCGCAGAATACTTCCTCTGCACTGGCTTCCCTCATGGAATCTTGCTGGGATGAGTAAGTGTGCTTTATCTACCATAGTCTCCATTTCTAGCAAAAGCAAACGCTGCATGTGTGATCGAATGGCCATGTCCTCCATAACATTTAATTCCTTGGAATTTTCTACGGTACAAGTTGATGAATATAGCATCATCTTCGGCATTCATCAATGATTTCAAGCATAGGAATATTCAGTTTGTTATGTTTTAAGCATCTCGTCGTTTGCAGTTGCACGTTCAAAACTCTCACCTTGCTTATGGTTGGTTATTTCGTTGGCAGTGATCCTGCTCAGCGCCCCTCTTTCGCTAATATAGTCGAGTCGCTAAAGAAGTTGCTGAAATCTCCGGTTCAGTTGATACAAATGGGTGGACAATAGAGAGCGAGTTAGCATCAGATGCAACTTGAAATTGTCCCTTATATAAATACTGATATAAATACTTAAAGATACAAAAATACAAATTAGAATGGGAGATTTAAATAACCCATTGAAGCTGGCCACTGGAGTAGTTCTAAGTGTTTTTAAGCTAACCGAACCATTTTGGTTCTAGGCAACTGTAGATGTGTTTCTTATCTAACCCATTTGGAAGGCAGTAAAACCTATGAAATCTGAAGCCTGTAAAGTCTAAAAATGCAGGCTCTTCTGCGTTTGTATAGGTTTTCTATGTGGCAGCCTTTCTTTTGGCAGCAGTTCGTCATTCCAAATCCGAAATATTTAAGAATTCGGAATCTATTATGATATATTACATGTACTACTGATTGTCCAGATCTGGATTGTAATCAGTATTATCCCTTCATTAAGTTATTGCATTCTATCAAAATTCTGGGACCAAATGCTCATGATATTTATTTATTTATTTAGAAATTTTCTCGGTTGGTTATCTCTATTACCGTTAGATTATGACGTTTGTGCTCGCATCCACATTTAAATAGATTGAAAGGTACAAAGAAAAATGTTGGTGCATAGCATAAATATTTTTAGCCTTTTAAGAGAATTCTATGATTTACTTGTGCATCAGTAAAGCTATTTAGGTGAAAAAAAAAATTGAATGTGATTTATTATTCAGACACTAGAACGGGGACTTTAGTTGGTTTAACTGGTAAAATTATTTAGAATTATATTAAGGTTTTGGGTTTAAATCTTGCTAACATTTTCGTATATTTAAAAAAGAAAAAAAATTATCAATAAATAATAAAAAAGTGGGTTTATTTTTTATTGTATGTTGAGGATTAAGTTACGAAAATTTTAAAAAGGAAAAAATTTATCAATAAATAATAATAAAGTGATTTTATCTTATATGGTCAGGATTAACTTGTTGTAATCACCTAATTGTTATAGAAAAAACAGTAACTCTCTATCTAATGTTGGGTAGAAATTAAAATTATTTAATCTATTCCTTAGGTGAAAATAAATTTTACTCTCTTTACTTTTTAATAATATATTAATTTTTTAAAAAAATTTTATGCAGTTATGATAAATTAAAATTTTTATGAGAGAAATTAATCTTAATTTTTAATCAATTAATATTAATTTAATTATTTAATCAATTAAGGAGTCCATTTAAGCTGAATGATCCATTTCAATTTTAACTTTGTTGTTTCAGCTATTTGATGGGCAAACAATTGAACTAAGCGTTGCTGATTGATCTGTTGTTTTAAAACCAGTGTGTATAAATAAAATTTGGTGCTCTAATTACAATTGTCTACGCAACCGTAAGGGCGGCTCCATTAATTAATAATATTTGGGTTTGGTCCCAAGTTTTGAGGTCCAGGTCAACAGAAACCTCTCGCCTCTCGGAATATACGATAAAAAATCCCCAATTCTGCAAGTCACCTCCATTCAACCAACTCCTTTATACCCTCGGTCAAATAAATTTACACCACAAAAGAATCCCAAACAGATCGGGAAAAAAATGTGGCCTGATCTTCTTCTTCAAGCTGCTCTGATACTTTTAACAGTGTTTATGTTTTTAGCTATGCACGACATACCCAAAAAGTTCTTCTCCAAGCTTCGTTTCCGCAACCAAGCTGATCTACAAGCGAAACGTCACTTCGTCGTTGGCGCTCAACTATTAGCCCAAGCAAGATCTTCAAAGAGTCGATCATCCGCCGCATCTTTAGCCAAGCAAGCCGAAGCCGAAGCGGATAAGGCAATTTCTCTGGATGGCAAGGACGCGGCGGCTTACATTTTGAAAGCTTTGGCTTTAGATATCCAAGGATTCAAGACGTCGGCTCTCGACTCCTTCGATTTGGCTCTCTCACATCCGGTGGTGAAGACTCTGTCAGAGAAAGAGAAAGGTGACGCGCTTTTTAAACGGGCGGAGGTCAAGATGTCAATGAGTCGACGAGGGCAAGTCGACTCGGCGATTGAGGATCTGAATGAAGCTGTGAAGACTAATCGCGATAATGCGAAAATGTACTGTTTACTGGGAGAGTGTTACGAGGTTAAGAAGTCGACGGAAGAGGCTAAGACGGCTTATGAAGAGGCTTTGAATATCGAGCCTAATTTGGCCTCAGCTCGAGCCGCGCTGGAGCGTTTGGGTTCGTAGCGGAAACGCCTTACTCTGTCGTCGTTATATTGGGGATAAATCGGCAATAGTGTCCCCTTTTTTTCGCTCAACGATGCGTAATTTAAAAAAGGTTCCCTCGTTCCTTTTGCTTTTCTATTATCTAATGAGATGGAGTCAAAGTTTTGAGCAAGTGCTTAAGCAAATTCTGAAGGAATAAGTGTTTAATTATACTGAGAAGTTAATCTCTTTCCTGCAGTCAGTTTCAATAATCTTTATTGCCATAACCAAATTGTGGATGAAGCAGGGGAGAGGTGATCCTGTCTGTTTGTTATGATGATGAACTATTGTTGATCAAATTTCGGAAAAATATGAAACTTTATCACATCATCATCTTCTGTCTATTCAGTTTAGCAGGCAGAAAGAAAGATCGTTTTTGTTTTAGCTCAAAATAATTTGGCTGAATTTTCTGTTTCCTTGTGGTATGAACCATCTATGACAACACACGTTCATTAATTCCTTACCAACAGAAACCATCCATTTGGTTTTTAACCTTTGATCAAACAAGTAGTAAATTTGGAGGATGTTTTATTGTGATTTTCACTCTAGGAATAAATTGGTGAAGCTTTACTGAGATAATGATTTGAAGAACACAACACTTAACTCTAACAAATCTTGCTAACTGTCACTGTGAATATACCACTCAAGAAGAAATAAGAAAGAAACAAAGCAAGCAAATTATGTGGTCTGTCTCCTTGAGCTTATTAGTAAGCTCTTCAACGAAACCCAAAAGTGACCCAAGCTGGATACGATAACCATTTACACCTTTAATGAGAACCACCCCCTTTCTGTTTTGTTACCATGGAATCTCTTTTTTTTGTTTTTTTGTTTAACCGAGGTGTCCGGGTTAATTTATGTACATCTTGATCTTGATTAATTTACGAAAGAGATTAGCGCAGCAGCATCCATCGTCACAAATCTGTCTCATTTTACCATGTGTGTACACTTTAATCAAAGTCAACCAGCTCAACCACCTCAGTATCGAGCATACATGACTTTATCTTTACATGTTTGAAATTAAAATCGCCATGCCTTCAAATACAAAGAATCAAATTTGCTTACTTTTCAATGTCAATAAATACCAATCAATAGTCTTCACTGGATATAGCGTGGAACTCTCTCCCCTCCCAGCTTGCAATTCCTTTCCTTCAATAATCAATCATTTCATTCACTTAATTATCAACAAAATTGAGTCATTCACCATCCACAGGTCCGGATTAATGTAATATAATACGGAATACCGATTAGAAATTAATGACAGCAAAGTTAGTCAATAGTCAACAAGAAGAAATTAAATTAATTTTCATGGAAAATCATTTTTTTTTTTAACCCCGAATTTTTTATACTCACTCATCACTACGGTGTTCAATCACACACGGGATAGATATCCATTTTTGTGGAGCTCGTTCAATCACACACGGGATAGATATCCATTTTTGTGGAGCTCGTGACCGTAGATCACATGACTCTATCCTTAATCACTAGATGCGTGTACAATGATCACTCGTAGTAGTGATACTAAACACAAAAATAAATCGAAACCTTCACTTTAACGCGTCAGTAAAATATTTGTATTGGAAGAATTCGAACTCAAGACCTTAAACTCAAGGTCCCAAGTTCCGACCACTCTAACCACCCAGTCGGTTGTTCCATGGAAAATCATGCTCATGCTTAATCTCTTGACTGACTAAATAATCTACATTCCCATTTGCCGCCGATAACCAAGGGCGTTGACGCATGACTTACCACATTACAATCTTGTGCTTATATATACTACCTCTCTCATTTCCTTTCGCAAGGCGCTTCAAATTCTCTTGATGCATCAAACAATATGAAGATAGCTACAAATTACCTCATCCTCCTTGGCCTATTTGTTCTCATTGCTGGATCACATTATTATCAACATACACCTCGCCTCGAAAATAACTTGGGTGAGTTTCTTTCTTTCTTTCATGCTTCCTTTTTAAATTTATATAGTTTATTTTTGCGCTAATAGAAGCATCTGTATGCACTGTCATTTTTTTTTTCCTGAATGTTTAGATCATTTCCATGGTGTTTTGACAAGAAGGCTTGGCGATGGCTTTATCACTTTGACCATCAACTTCCTCCATTTCTTTGTTGCAAAATCTTTACAGATCCAACTTCTATCAATATGGAAGTTTGTGTCTTCTATTATTATACCACTATCATCCTTCCTATTTTGGGTAGCATTCACCCTTATCAATCTCAGCCACTGGTTCATCAGATGTTTGTGTTGTTAAATAAGTTTTGAAGCTCTTCATTACAATTTTAAATAAGAGTTCTTTTTTATTTATTTTTTCTAAAGAATTCTTGTTTACTATAAATATCGATTAATAAAGGTATTATTGAGTTTCCTACTAACATCATTTGTGTAATTTGATCCTAGTTTGATCTTCATATTTGGTTGATTGATTACTCTTGTGATGCAAAACATTTCTATCAATGAAATTATTAGACTTTAAAAACCGAACCAAATCAACAAAGAAAAAAAATTGATTGAACTTTAACACAGGACTTTTTTTAACAATTTATTAGTAAAATAGCTATGTTAATCTAAATTTTAGCTTAGCAATGTATATAAAATTTGTTAAAAATTAAATTTCCAACTATTTATTATAAACTGAATTGAATTAATCAAAATTCAACTTTGACTCTCTTATTAATTTCGTTTCGATTTTACAAAATATAAATCGAATGGATGAAATGCTCATCCCTAATTTTAATTTTCTGTAATCACTACAAATTCTTATTGTGCAATATGTAATTTCATCCATTTGGTCCTAGTGTGATCAACTCTGATATAATCCTATAACCACCATTCATGGCGCAAACCCATTTAAAAAATAAGTAAACACAATTAAAAAAAAATGAAAACTAGTGTTAAGCATACATAATTCTTATAATCATATATACTCACGTTCATTTGTAAAAGAAATTATTTATATTTGTATTATTATTGAAAAATTAATTATTATAAGTTTTGCTAACACACGAAACTTATAATTAAAATGAGAGTTGACATCGTCCTGTGCAGGTCATCCACAAGGCATTAGACAATTTTTATATCATTTTCGAACATGTATATAAGATAAGAGACACTCCAAGTTCCCCAACACAAACTGAAAGTTAAACAAAAAAAAAAAGTGAATTGTGAAAAAAGAGGAGAAGCTTGACAGTCGTAATGGCATCAAAGTCAATCAACTTCGTCAACAAGGCTATAATTTCTCATGTTCTTCTGGATTTGTTTGTGAGTTTAATTGTTTATTTACAATATCAGGGGTTACAAATGTATATGGAAAAAGGGAATAGAGGCAGAAACGATTGTTTGACAATCAAATTCCTCCATTTTTTTTAATTTGCTTCAAAAGATTTACAGTTGAGATTTTACCAATGCTGTTGCGGCCAGCATCTTCTATATCTTCTACGGTTTTCTGGGTAGCATGTACTCGATCAGTCTCTTCTACGTCTGATGATTCTTTGTAATAGCATTCCTTTTATTTTGTATATTAGATTTGTTATTATTAATTACTTGAAATGAAATAATGGGCTGTAATATAAGCTTTCGAGAGACTTGCAGATTATTGAATTTGATGCTTCCAAGCTTGGGACAAGATGATTATGACAGAAAGGACAAAGCCTTGTCCTTTCAAGCAAAAGGAGTTGCGAATTGTTGGTTAGAAGCTAGAAACTCGAAGAAAAATGAATTGTAATACTACTGTAATCTGCAATTACGTATTTTGCGAGAAGCCAAGATGTTCGTAATTTATTTATAAATATGACAATTCATTTTTTTTCTTGTTATTTGGATGACAAGTCGTCTGTTATCGTTTGTAGAAGTTTTCTATGTTTGCTTTTAATTTGACAATTTCTTTTTAAACAATAAATCGTTTACTTGATTGATGAATGATGACCAACAGCAATCTAAATAGGGATAAAGCAATGCTACAAAAATCTTTCCAATTGGGTACTAAGATTGGACTTCGATTAACATTCTTGATTCATGGTTTGCTTAAATTGGGTCATACGAAAGGATTTCTAATCACTATGTCTATGTGTACATATAATTATTTCATAAAATAAATACTAAAAATATAAAAATATGTATACCATGATTATGCTGATTGGGTTGTTTTTGGAACTTGTATTTGTTATTTTCTTAATAGAATGTTTAATGCTTATGCCTCTGAATTTTACATGTAAGACTTCATTTATTATAAAAATATTTAATTAAAATTTCATTTTCTTGATAAACGAAACTCAATTACTCAAGTTGAATCCAACTTACACCTTATTTTATCATAATTTAGGTACAATATAATTTATAACAAAACTCAATATTAAACAGATATGGGAGAATAAATATCTCTCTCTAAAATTAATAAATAGGACAAATAAATGTATCATATAAACATAAAAATTTAGGCAAATATTTGATTCTATCATATGACTAATTAAAACTATCGAAGTAAAGAAAAAGTATAAATAACATTTAGTTAAAATGTAATTATGAGATGACCCGAATCCGAATAAAAACCGGATGAAAACCAATAAGTAAAATTTTTTTAAGGATTTTTTTTTTTGAAACGGTTAAAAATAAAATATTTGAGTTGAGTAGAGTTGACGCCGTGGTCTCCAAGCCAAAACAGACTGTTCTGCGTCAACATTATTTGGTTTCATTTTCCGTGTGTTTGAGGTGTCTGGTTTGACTTCATGCTCCGCGAGACTGACATCGGTCTTCTTATTAAAACAACGGCATATCTTAACTTATGGAAGAACACCTTCATCACGGACGATAAAGCTCACCGACCCAACCTCGGATCACCAATTAAACTCTCAAATCATAAGGACCAACGTACACAAATGACGGTGCCACGTGTCATAACCTATGTGCTATGACGAGAATCCTTGTGTTCCAACTTGGAATCCCACATACATTTTCCACAGGCAATCCAAGAAATTTAAAATTTTCTATTGACTCGTTCACAGGAAGAAAAAAAAATCTACTCCGACACCCTTCTCATCGGGCTAAAGCTGAAAGTCAAGAATTCCTATTAATTGCCAGACCGACCATAGAAGCTTGACCAGGAGTGTCTAAAAAGCTTGAATCGGCGGATTTGGATCGATCCGGGCCGATTCGACGATTTTATAAAATTGGAATCGGATCTGATCAAAAATTTAAATGATCTGGACTGAGTCGGTTCGATGATTCTAATTTTATGGAATCAGACCGAAATCGGAAGTAGAACAGTAACGGGTCGGGTCGGGCCGGGCCTGTTCGTCAGACGGTTCCGATTCTGGTTTTGGTCCGATCCGATTCTAGTTCGGTTCTGATTCGGATTCGATTTCGATTTCGATTCTGGTTCAATTCCAATCCAATTTCGGTTTTATTAATTTTTAAATTTAAAAAAAAATTTAAATTAAAAAATTTTTTAAAAAAAATTGACTCGGGTTGAATCGGCGGTCCGAGCCGGTTCAACCCGCCAGTTTGGAACCACCGGTTCAACCCGATGCCAAACAGACGGGCCCGAAATAGTTTTGGGCTCGTTACAGTTCGGTTTCTCAGTTTCAGAATTCTGGAACTGGATCGGACCATTTATATTGGCCCAAAACCGGCCCCGACCGTGTGAACAATGGTCTGGATCGGTTCGGGCCCAGTTTTTTACGGGTCAGGCTGGGCCGGTTCGCGGGCCAACCTAGCCCGTTAGACAATTCTATTTGGTGCCTTACACATTGAATTCATTTTGGGATTGAATTAAATGGCTTTCAATTTGTTTTTTAGCTTCTTCTTCTTGCTGGTACACGGGCAAAAGGCAATGGGAGCCATGAATGGAAATTTTGTAAGCTTTTCATCATTTTTCAAAGAAAAGAAATCAAAGAAAAGAAAGAGAGAAAGAGAGAAAAAGAAGATAGGAATGGAAAATAGGTTTTCTTATATTCTTAATCTTCCATAAATGTGTGTATGTAGGTTTTCTAAGTTTAGAAAACCATGAAATAGCTTAGGGAAGCCATGGATAAATTCTAGGTTTTCAAAGGTTCTATTGAAACCATTGAAGACATGTTGGTGTGTGCATGCTTTGGAGGCAAAGGCGAAAGCTCATTGCTTGTTCCAAGCAAAGCCCTAAAGGTATATTTGATGCCTTAAGTGTTTAAATTGTTGAAACAAATGAAAAAATTTAAATACAATGCATACGCAACCATTAGAGATCCTAGGATGCTAGAATTATTCTTAGCAACTTTCAGTAA
Source organism: Trichilia minutiflora (assembly GCA_035590515.1). Classification (NCBI taxonomy): domain Eukaryota; kingdom Viridiplantae; phylum Streptophyta; class Magnoliopsida; order Sapindales; family Meliaceae; genus Trichilia; species Trichilia minutiflora. The sequence goes on from JAVXUL010136484.1 coordinate 19,451, forward strand.
TTACCATCTAAGTTTTGTTTAATTTGTAAATCCAAAAAGAAGTTTAATTCTCTCATTAGATTCATCTCAAATTTATTGCTCATAAGTTTAGAAAATTCTTTACAAAGAGTGCCATTTGTAGTTCCAAAAATAATATCATCAACGTATACCTGCACAATGAGAATATCATTATTTTTGTTTTTTATAAAAAGTATTTTATCAACACTCCCCCTGTCAAAATTATTTTCTAACAAAAAATTAGTAAGTCTCTCATACCAAGCTCTAAGAGCTTGTTTTAAACCTAGAGAGCTTTAGTAAGTTTGTAAACATAGTTTGGAAATTTTTGATTTTCAAAACAGGGAGGTTGCTTAGTGTAAACTTCTTTACTAAGAAAATCATTTAAAAAAGCACTCTTTACATCCATTTGAAAAAGTTTAAAGCCCTTAAAACATGCAAAGGCTAAGAGAATTCGAATAGCTTCTAGTTTAGCCACGGGAGCATATGTCTCATCATAGTTTCTCCTTTTCTCTTGGCTATAGCCTTGAGCAACAAGCCTTGCTTTATTTTTAATGATGTTTCCATGCTCATCTAACTTGTTTCTAAACACCCATTTGGTGCCAATAATGGAATGATCATGAGGTCTTAGAACTAAATCCCAAACTTGGTTCCTTTGTGGCTCTAAATGAGACACAAATGCAATAGTTTGTATTTTCTCAAGATTTTAGGGAAACTCTCTAGATGTTCTCCTAGTTCTAATTTTTTGAGAGGGATCACCAATAATTAACTCTCTAGGATGATGAGATGCATACTTTCAAGCCTTTGGAAGTTCCCTAGAATGAGTCTCTACATGCTCTTCTTGCTTCTTATTTGGATCTTCATTCAACTGTAAGTTATTCATCTTATTAGTCACTTTTATCTCATCAAGCTTCTCCTTAGTAAGCATTTTCATCAACTCGGGTTGTAACTCATCAAATGTGATATACATAGTTTCTTTTACAACATGAGTTCTTTTATTGTACACCCTGTATACTTTGCTTTTAGAAGAGTAACCTAGAAAGATACCCACATCGGACTTAGGCTCAAATTTTCCAATATTTTCTTTGGTGTTGAGAATGTAACAAGTGTATCCAAAGACTCTAAAGTGTTTGATATTAGGCTTCCTTTGATAAATTAACTCATACAGAGTTTTACTTAGGAATTTCCTAATCAATACTCTATTAGAAATGTAACATGCAGTGTTAATTACCTCAGCCCAAAAATATTAAGGTAGTTCATATTCATTGAGCATAGTTATACCCATCTCTTACAATGGTTTATTTTTTTTCTTAGCTACCCTATTTTGTTGTGGTGTTCTAGGTACAGAAAAGTTGTGTATGACTCCATTCTCGTTATAAAATGACTCAAAATCTTGGTTTACAAATTCTTCACCTTGGTCACTTCTAGATTTTGGATCCTCTTATAGAACTTTCTAAATTCCTCAAATGTTTCACTTTTATTTTCTAAGAAAAATACCCAAGTGAATAATCTAGAGTAGTCATCTACAATGACATATGCATAATGTTTACCTCCTAGAGATGCAACTCTATTAGGACTGAAAAGGTCCATATGAACGAGTTCAAGAGGTTTGGATGTGGAAATGGCATTTTTGGGTTTAAATGAACTCTTCACTTGTTTATCTCTTTGACATGGTCCACATGTCTTGTCTTTAGTAAACTTGAGGTTGAGAAGATCTTCTAACATGTCATGCTTAGCTAACTTCCTAATGAGGTCCACACTATAATACCCTAAGAGTCTATGCCATAACCAACAATCATCACACATAACTTCCAAGCACATAAAAGATTCAACATCAATTTTATATAACTCAATTGCATATACATCTCCTGTCCTAGAAGCATGCAAAATTCTATTCTTATTTGCATCAAAAACATCATATGTATCTTTGAGAAACACAACATTATATCCAACATCACACAACTGTGAAATACTAAGTAGGTTGTATCTGAAGCCATCTACTAGCAGTACATACGAAATTTTAACTTTGTTTACTTCAATGATGCCAATGCCAACTACCTTGCCTCTATTGCTATCTCCAAAGATTACATCTTTACCTTTCTTCTTTGTGAGATGCACGAACAATTCTTTGTTTTTGATCATATGCCTTGAACACCCATTGTCAATAAACCAATTGACTTTCTTGTTTGTGCTTCTCATTTTTTGCTCCTGCAACACCAATAATCATTTACTTTGGTACCCATTTAACCTTGGGTCCATACACGTTAGTTCTAACTTTAGGAGCATCATCTACAACTTTGTTAAGTCAGAACATTTCTTTTTGTTTTCTTTGTATTTCTCACACAATTTTCCGAAATCAGTTTTTAATTCATCATATAAATCAGGCAACTCATCATGCATAATCTCATTATCGTCATCTGAACATGTATCATAATATTCAGAGGAAGATTTAGAAATTACTTCATCATCTCCTTTTGTCATGAGATAACATTTGCATGCTCAGCTTCAGAGACAGAGGAATTGTCCACTTCAGATGAGTCATTCTAGGTGACTTTTACTATTTTCTTCTTTTTCCAGTCCTTTTTGTTTTTCTTAGTTATTCATTTAGATTTGGTGTGTCTGGTTTCTTGCATTCGTAGTAAATCACCTCTTTCTCTTTCCATTTTTCCTTGTTCTTCTTAAATTTTTCTGAAAATCTCTTCTTCTCCAATTTCTCCTTTTGGTTTGTCTCTTCCAAACATTTTCTTCATTTTTTTGGCCATCATATAAGGATGCTTCTGTGCTCTTTTGTTCTTCTTCATTTCTAGAGCTTTAAGAGCCATATTTTTTTTCCACTTTCTCTGCCATCATGTTCGCTTCTGCTTACTTCTAGCTTGTACATCATCAACGATCAAAGCAGTTTTTTGAGTGAGAGCTTGCTAAGATCATAGGCTTCTCTAATGGCAGTGACTTTTGCTTCCCATGACTTTCACAAACTTCGTAACATTTTGTTCACAATATCCATGTTCAAGTATGACCTACCAAGTGCTTTCAAACCATTAATGATATCAGTAAAACAAGTAAACCTGTCTTTAATAAACTTATGGGGTTTCATCTTGAAGAGTTCATAATCATGAACTTATGGGGTTTTAACTTTTTCTCCCTAGTGGTTTCATCTATAGTCATAGGAGGGGTGTAACCATCTTCTATAATGGTGAGGATGTCGAAGTCTAGTGTGTTAAGGAATATTTGTATACATTTCTTCTAGTATGCATAATCAGCTCTATTGAAAATGGAGGTCGATTTTTGATTGACCCTCTACTATGAGTGAAGGAATGGATGATGAAGATGCCATGATAATCTATTCACAAGTGTTTAAACCTATATGATGTGAGGGAAGGCTCTGATACCAATTGTAGGCCCAAATGGCTAAATCCAAGAGGGGGGTAAATTAGATTTAGAAAACTTTTTATAGTTTAAAAGAAATTCTCATCCAGAAAAATAGTAATGAAATAATGATGAAGATGTACTTTATGCAATATTAATATAAGGACAGAGAAAGATGAGTGCACAATTAATTTTATAGTAGTTTGAGTATAAGTCTATGTCTACTCTTCTAGATGAATTAACTCATACCGAAGATCACTAAATCTTTGTTTTATGGGTTAAGAGAAACCCTATTATAACTTCTTCTTAAACGATGAAGGGCAACCACAAATACAACTTTCTTTAAGACGAGTAAAGTGGAACCCAATACAATTCGTTCTTGTTACGGGTGAAAAGAAATCCAATCACAATATCTAAGAAATCAAAAATTTATAGAAGAAAACTCTCAATAGAGTATATGTTTCAATAAGCTCAACTTTCTCTCATTAGAAAAATGAATACATATGAGAGGACAAAGAGAACAATAATTAATTGCAGAGGAATGTTTTTTTAGTTTTTCTTAATACCCTGAGTATTGCCTTCAACCCCCTTTTAATCTTCAAACATGATTATATTTATATCTAAAATAACTTCCTCTCAACGGCTCTTTTATTTGAATATCAATGGCAGCATTTAATGCTCAGAACTAGCTGTTACTATTCTAAATTTGATGCAGATGTTGATACGTTTCATCAGGATATCGATATGTTTAACATATTAATTGAAGGTATTGATATGTTCATTTATGGTTTTGGTACCTTTTCACGCAAATGAGGCCAAGTCCATCACAAACGTGTCGAGGTGTTTACCAGACTAGAATATCTAATTAAATGTATCGACATCTTTTGAAGGTTTACTTAAATGTATCAATATGTTTGAGTAGACCTTCAAAAGGCATCGATATGTTTAATTAAATATTCAAGGTGTCGATACCTCTTTGAGGCGAACAAGACAAGTCTATCACTAAGGTATCGATATGTTTGAGCTTTATCATGAATTCTTGACACTTTTTTACTTCAATTTGAACATCTGAAAATATACATACCGTCCAAAAAGATCAAATGAGATATATATGTCCATTTAAATATTAAATCATTACTTAACAGATTATCTATTTCACATGCATAATATTTTTACTTTTCATATTTAGGCATCATCAAAAACCATATGTTAACACCATCAAAAAATACTTTAGGGCCATCAACTTTCAAGATAGAGAGCAAGGATTTCACTAAGTTTGAATTGAGAAAAATGTAAAGAAAAGCAAGAAGTACTCTCATACTATCTCTGTTAAATAAGGTTCTAAGAGAGGTTATTAAAAAAAATATAGCCCATAGAATTTAGGTGAAGTTGGAAGAAAGATACCAATAAAAGTCCATTGCAAAAAGGCTTTACTTAAAGAAACAGATTTATGCATTTAATCTTAAAGAAAGTGGTTTAATAGAGGATCACCTAGAAAAGTTCAATAAATTGATAATTGATCTTAATTCTGTTGATGTAAAGGTAGATGATGAAAACCAGGCTTTAATAGTTCTCACCTCTTTACCTGCCTCTTATGAACATTTCATTGACACCTTGCTGTATGAAAGATCTTTTGTGTTAATGGATGATGTGAAGAACTCTTTGAATTCAAAAGAGTTAAATAAGAGGAACTAATAGAAAGAAACAAGCACAGGTGAATGATTCAATGTCAGAGGAAGACTAGAAAGAAATGAAGGTAAGAAGAAAGGAGATTTCATATCAAGATCCTAAGAGAAAACCTTTAGATGCTTCCATTGTCATAAATATGCCATTTTAAGAAAAATTATCGAGAAAGAAAATAGTAGAAAATACCATCAATATTTGGAAAAAAAACAAAAAATAGCAATGGTGAAAGAGGTAATCTTTCAGGATACATTTCTTCTAATGGCTGCATTAGAGGATGAAAGAACCACAAAAGATTTTATTCTTATTCTGGTTATACCTATCTTTTATGCTAGAACAAGTCATTATTTTTTATACTAACATTTGAGGATTATAGCAAAGTTATTCTAGGAAATGATATGACTTGTAAAGTAAAGGGTATAGGATCCATTAGGATGAAAATGAACAATGATGTAGTGATTAAATTATAAGAGGTTAGATATATTCCTAGCTTGATGAGAAATCTAGTGTCACGAGGAATGTTAGAATCTGTTGGGTATACTTTCAAAGCAGAAACAGACATTTTAAAGGTTTGTAAAGGATCACTTGTTGTGATGAAGGCAAAGAGGAAAAATGGCCTATATGTATTGCTTGGAAAAGTCATAACAGGAGATGTCAATGCTATAAATATCAAGAATAAGGGAAGCCTGATATTATGGCATTAAAGGTTAGGACATTTAAGTGAGAAAAATCTATTAGAACTAAAGAAACAATGCCTACTAAGTATAAAAACAGATGAGAAGTTGAGATTTTATGAGTGTTGTGTGATATACAAGCATCATAGGAGTAAATTTGATGAGGGAAGACATATTACATCAAGTGTACTGGATTATGTACATTCTGAGGTATGAGGACCTACTCAAGTAACCTCTTTAGGTAGAGCAAAGTTCTTTTTATCCATAATTGATGGTTTTTCTAGAAAGGTATGGATTTACCCTTTGAAAAACAAATATCAAGTACATGAAAAGTTTTTAAAGTGAAAGAATTTAGTAAAAAACTAAAAGAGCAGGAAACTAAAGGCCATAAAGATTGACAATGGGTTGGAGTCTTATAATTCTGTGTTTGATAGACTACATAGAGGGAATGGAATTTTAAGATACAAAATAATAATTTATACTCCTTAGCAAAATGAGGTGGCTGAGAGGTTGAATATAACTTATCTAGAAAAGGTAAGAAGCATGCTCTTGTGTGCTGGATTATCAAAATATTTCTGGCTAAAGTTGTGGTAATAGCAGCTTATCTGGTTAATAGAAGTCCATCATCTGTTTTGGAGTTTAAGACACCTAAAGAAGGGTGGACAGGTGTTGTACTTTCTTTAAGTTATCTTAAAGTCTTTGGATGTACAACTTATGCCTATGTAAAACAAGGTAAACTTGTTTAGAAACCAGATATATAAAAGGAATATTTATGGGATATCCAGATGGAGTTAAAAGATGGAAAATCTAGTGTCATAATAGCAGAGATGGCAGGTGCATAATCATCAAGGATGTTAAATTTCTAGAGGAAGGCTTGACAAAAAGCAAGTTAAATGATGAGAAACTTAGAACTTCTTCTGAACCCAGGTATAGTAGAGTCCAATTTGAGATGGAGCCAACATTAGCAAATGAAATTGAAGCTGATCTGGATGTCCAAATACAAGAACAAAGGTATAATGATGATGAAGGTACAAGTACTAGCACTGAAGAAAGTCAATAAAAGGAAGCTTTAAACTATCAATTAATAAGAGATAGAGTAAAGAGAACTATAAAGCCACCAAGGAGATATAGTTATACAGATTTGGTTGTCTATACACTTCATACTATAAAAGAAGTAAATGATGAGGAACTAGCAAACGTGAAAGATGCTTTGAAAGGACCAGAAGTTGATAAATGGTATGAAACCATGTGTGAAGAAATGAGATCTTTAGAGAAGAATTAGACTTGGAGATTAGTTGAGAAACCTGAAGGCAGAAAGGTTGTTGATTACAAATAGATTTTTAAGAAGAAGAAGGAGATTGATGAGACAATAAGATTTAAAGCAAGATTAGTTATAAAGGGGTTCACTTAAGTAGAAAGGATTGACTACTAAGGGATTTTTTCACTAGTAGCTAGACATGTTTCAGTTAGGTTGCTGTTATATTTAGTAGTTGTTTTTGACCTAGAATTAGAACAGCTAGGCGTAAAGACTATTTTTCTTTATGGTAATCTTAAGGAGAAAATTTTAATGAAACAGCTTGAGTGCTTTGTTAAAAGAGGTTCATAACAAAAAGTATGTTTGCTGATGAAGTTTATCTATTGGCTTAAACAATCCCCTGGGTAATGAAACTTGAAGTTTGATGAATTTATAAAGGAAAATGGCTACTTGAGAAGTGCTCTTGATCAATGTGTTTACTTTAAAGGTAACAACATTGATGACATGATTTTTCTATTATTGTATATAGATGACATGTTGATTGCAAGTAAAACTATCAATAGGCCGACTAAATTAAAGCAAGCTCTGAGTTCTGCCTTTGAGATGAAAGATTTGAGAGTTGGAAAAAAGATCCTTGGATTAGAAATCATAAGGGACAAGGGAAAAGGCCTGATTAAACTTTTTTAAAGGAGATATCTCAGTAAAGTTTTGCAGAGGTATAATATGAAGAATGGAAAACCAATGAAAGTTCCTTTGATAGTACACTTACGCTATCAAAGGATCAATGTCTATAAATAGTTAGAGAAGTAGAAGAGATGAGCAAAATTTCATACTCAAGTGTTATTAAAAGTCTGATGTATGGTATGATTTGTACCAGGCCTGATATTTTGTTTGCAATGAGTGTTATTAGTAGATTTATGAGAAATTTAGGAAATGCTCATTGGAAGGCTGTCAAATGAGTTCTGAGGTATATAAAGGCAGCTTCAACAGAGTTTTAATATTTGAAAAAGCTGTGAGAGAAGCTGATGTGCTTGAAGGGTATATTAATTTTGATTTTGCTGTTGATTTGGATAAGAGAAGATCAATGATAGGTTTTATTATCTCACTTACAGTCTGTACTATTAGTTGAAAAGTTACACTACAGCATGTAGTTGCTTTGTCACCTATTGAAGCTGAATACATGATTGTTATTGAAATAATAAAAGAGGTTATGTGGCTGCAGGATATTTTAAAGAGCTGAAGATTAAAAGTGAAGCTGTCAGAGTTTTTTGTAATAATCAAGAAGCAATTCAGTTGTCTAAATATCAAAGTCATCATGAAAGGATCAAACATATAGATGTGAGATTACATTTTATGCGAGATGTGTTGACAGAAGGGAGAATTAAACTGGAGAAGGTTTATACTTCTATAAATGTTGCCTATGCACTAACAAAGTGTGTAACCACAGAAAAGTTCCAATTTTGTTTAGATATAATGAATGTAGTGTCAGGTTCTCAATTGGTTGTGTGAGATGTGAATTTGCAAAGAAGCAGAAAACATGTAGGTATGAATATCTGCTTGTAGCTTGAAAAGAGAAAATGTTTAACGTGCTTTGTGTGATGAATCAAAGTGGAGTTTATTGATAATTGATTCATTAACAAAGCATCTAAAGGAGGGTGTTCCTTGTCATTCTTGAAGAATGTTAATGTCAGTAGTGAGTTAGTTTGTTAGTTTAGATAACAGACTGGTGGTATAAAATACAACTGGTTTTCTTTTGTAGCTCCATGGGGATAGAGTTTACAATCAAAGAAATATTAATAACAAAGTTTCCTCTTGAATTCTTATGTATGTCTTGACCTTTTTTTGCTTTAGTTTTCTTCTTACTGTTGCTGAATGGTGTTATCTAGGTTGTGTTCATGATAAAGTTTCTGTAAATTGTAGAGGAAGATTCTTCATGTGGTTTCTTTGTTTTTCCTGCATTTCTTATTTTTGTTAGGGTATTTCATTATTCTGAAAACAACACATGATTTATTTTTCCTATATTAATTTGTTATTTCTATGATTGATCACCATAGGAATAATTTTAAGATTTATTTAAAGTACCGATAGAAAAAGTATAAATAAGGCAATAGGAATTTAAATATAAATGATTAGGAATAGAAATATCTTCTAATTATTTATGATGTTCCTGCAGTTAATCATAATTCTTAATGAACTTAGATTAGTTAATGAGAAACTGATGGGTAATCATTATTGATTTAAGTACAACCTTATTAACTTGATGGAGTACTATTATTAATTTAAGTACAACCTTATTAACTTGATATAGCATTAAAGTGATATTAGGATTAATTAACATTCACGACCAAAACTATTCTTGAGTTTATAGTAGTAATTCCTATTAGGTGATACCTGAGTCTAGAGATGGAAATGGGACGGGTCGACACAGCCCGTCACGAATAAAGCACGTAAATTGTAAATTTTGACACAATACGATATGATAAACAGTAAAAGCACAGCCTGACCCGACATAATATTAGGGTCGTGCTGGGCCAAAAATTAAAGCTCTTGAGCTTAGTATTGGCACGACTTATAAAGAGCTTGGGCTTAGCACTGCCCGTGCCATGCCAACATGAGTCCACGAGCATAATAAGGCCCAACCCCTACTAGCTGAACAAAACGTACTACTGTTTAAGTGGTTAAATTTAGGTAACATTTGATTACTATTTACCAATTTAATAACCAATTTACATTTCAATGTATCAAATATTTGAACTAATATTTGTAAAAATATAACATCCAAATTCAAAGTCAATTGCTAATTATAATTCTAATTTATAAATCATAACTCATAATAATCCCAACATTCAATATTCATAAACAAATATAATAGATTAATTTACTTCACTATAGTTCAACATATCCCAATTAGGTTAGCACCCACTGAATTATCTATCATTTACAACTCATCCCTTTACAGAGGTTTACATCAACTAAAAAAATAACACTCATACATATAGAACCAAATACAAAAAATAGAACCAGAATTAAGACCAAGCCACAGTCTCAAAGTACCAGAAACATAACAGAATTAAGCCAAGTACTAGAATCACAACCAAGCACTAAAAGTCCAAAATAACCAAAACCAATACCACAAACAGAACCAATGCTAGAATCAAATTGATCAAAGGAAATGATCCACTAATAAAACTAATTTTAATCAACACTATAACAATTAATTTCCTCATCAATATCTTAATTTATATTTTGAATTCTATCTTTTGCATCCTCCCAATCCTTCAAGTATATCAAACAATCCAAAACTTCTGGCGACAACCTTGATCTTTTTTCATCTAGCACCCTGTTCCCTGCACTAAAAGCAGATTCCGATGCCACTGTAGATACTGGAGGAGTTAGCAAATCACGAGCTATAGTAGAAAGTACATGAAAAATCCTTTCATTTGCTTTCCACCATTGTAGAACATCAAAATTTTTTTTCTCCTCAAAAGTAAACAGATTAGAATAATCAGTAGAAACATATTTTCCTAATTCATGAAGCACACTACTTGAATCACCAATATGAGTTCTAACACTACTTAAAATTTTCCAGGATAGAGTATCAGCTACAGGCTTATTACTATTGTGAATAATTTGTGTATTTATACCTGTCATATTCTAGTATTGAACATAAACATCATTTAAAGATTTTTTCCAATTAGAAGCATCAAAATCAAGGTTAACACCAAATTTTTGGCAGTTTCATTAACTAATGCAACAGAATCAGAAAGATTGATTTTAGGATCCATCATTACTGCATATACAAACAATTTTGGAATATCTTTCTAATATTTTTTGAATTTCTCTTCCATAACAAAGCAAACCATCCTCAACTCATCAATCTCTCTATAATGAGCAAAAATATAACTAATATCATGCAAATTATTCAAAACACAGGAAAAAGTAGAAGAATAAATACGTGAACATAATAATGTAACATCATAAAATGTTTTCAAAAAATTCGTGAAAGTAAAAGCCATACTCCAATCAGTAGTAGTGAGACAAACATCACCTACCTTTTGATTATAATAATGAGTAATTGTATCACTGTAATTAACATAAGATTTCAACATCAAATAAGTTGTACATCAAGCATGAATCTCCTAAGCTATAATCCATAATATACTAAAATAGAATTAAACTCTTGCCTCCTAGACTCATGTGACGCAATATACTGTATGGCATCTCTAATTTTTTTTATATGAGACTGAATTAGATTCATTCCATTCTGCACAATCAAATTAACAACATGACAAACACATCTCAAATAGAAAAATTGTGAACCAAAACCACGTGCAGGAGATAAATTATTAATAAACATGTCAACAGCAGCATTATTTGCAGAAG
>JAVXUL010136485.1:0-15242 GCA_035590515.1 Trichilia minutiflora
TTATGAAGACGACTTCTAGCATTCCTTTATCTATATTTTGTAACTTGAAGTAAGAATTGTATTTTTCTTTTTAAAAATACAGGATTTAAGTCCTGAGGGCGAACGAAAGCGAGGCAAATGTCCACTTACTCCTCATGAGGTGGGGTTGATGCTGAGAGCACTCGGTTTTGCGAATGATACATACCTCTATGTTGCATCTGGAGAAATATATGGGGGAGAAGATACTCTACGACCTCTAAGAGAACTATTCCCAAACTTTTATACAAAGGAAATGCTTGCTAATGAAGAGCTGAAACCCTTTCTTCCTTTTTCATCCAGACTTGCTGCCATTGACTACATTGTTTGTGATGAGAGTGATGTTTTTGTCACTAATAACAATGGAAATATGGCCAAAATTCTTGCAGGTCGAAGGTGAGAATCTATTCTATATTTCTTGTATGATGCTCTTATGCATTTAGATTTAAGCTTTATTCAGTATGTAGGAAGAATATGCAATCATAACTTTAAATTAAAACATTTTCACTCGTTGATGGACCCTGATTGAGCCATTCTGCATGCTTTGTGCTAGTATCAGATTTTGGTTCCAGATGGCTAATACTGTGACAAAATAACTAGTCCTTAGTCTGAGTGAGAATCTTCGTTAGCATACTTTTCTAAATATGATTGGGACTGTATAATAAAAAACTTGCCATAACACATGGGCTCCTGTCCATTCAGACAATGTGGTTGAGATGTATTAATTTAGATTTTAAAGTTGCATGGTAGAAATTGGACCAAAAAGAATTCAGAAGTCCGATGGATGGAGCGACCACCGAGGTTTGCTTGTGAAAATGGGTACCCTCTTAATTTTGGCATTGAGTTACAATTTCTTCTATGATTTTGCCAGAACTGACAAATGGTTGGCCTGTTTGTAAAGTAGTCTGACAATTTTGGCACCAATTATGCTCATTTACACATTTAGCAGGTAACGTAAATTCTGTGTTGACTAAATAAAGCATTCTGAGTAGAGCTACAATCAAAACCTGTGCACAATAAATTGAACCTTAGATTTGGTGGTTAAGTTTCTATAGTGCTATTACTGTTCCCTTGGTGATATAATTTATGATATCTTGATCATGTTTTCTATAATGCTCTAATAGATTCTTGATCTCATTGACTTCAGTGTCATTACCTTTTGAGAAAATATGCAGATTCCTAGTTTCTGTAAGAAAACGTCTTATCATGAAACCTGTATTACACGAATAATTTTTGCCTGAATCTTTCAAGCATTTGGCTGTATGGTGTTGCATCTTCATTGTTTCTGTCATTGTTCCTGCTCTTGCATTTCTTTTCTTTTGGGCATTGACCACTAACTATTTCTTGTTAATTGTGTGTTGCGGATCAAAGGAGGTACATGGGGCATAAGAGGACCATCAGACCTAATGCGAAAAGGCTCAGTGCTTTGTTCATGGCAAGGAACCAAATGGATTGGGAAACTTTTGCTAGAAAGGTAAAGTCATGTCAAAGAGGATTCATGGGGGAGCCGGATGAGACAAAACCAGGTCGAGGCGAGTTTCATGAATTCCCTTACTCTTGTATTTGTGAGAAACCAGTCACTGACGATGAAAACGGCAATAGAGATCATCACCTAGACAAAGCTTCCACAAACTTGATTGTAAAGGGCCAATCTAAAGACGGGAGCAAAATTTAAGAAGAAAAGCAAGGTAGAAGAACCAATAACCTTAGTAGACAACGACAGTGATGAACTTTTTTCAGACTAAGGGGAAAAAGGACACCACGAAATGATCTAGTATTTTATGAAGTGTCTTCTGTTAGATCTGTTAATGTACAGAACAAAGTGAACTTCGATGGCTGCAATTGTTCATAAAAAGTTTTGCTAGGTACATAGGTATGCCGACGTGTTTCTGTAACTCATCTTGTTGCATTAACAAAACTTCTCTGAATTGCCTTTTGATATTAGTAATTTACCCGGCTCTGCGGTATGATTTATTATTAACTTTTGGTCATACATTCCCTTTATGGTATCAGTTCGATTGTCAAGTTGCTAGGTATGTCCCACTCTACTCCATACATAACAGATCGATTAAGAATTTTAGAAATCAGCTAGCCATTCCATTAAGGACCACTTGTCAGATTGCTCTAAACCCTTAAGTACCAATTGTCAGTCCGTTAAGCGTACGAGGTGCAGGTACTTCAGTTTTTCAGCTCTTGCATACTTCAGTACGGTATTGATATAATAGACAGCGTTACTCTTAGATCCGCCGTGCTCCCAAGGTTACGATACAATATATCCGTACATTTAACTAATTTCGCTTGTCCATTACAATTTTAGGATTTTTACTGGCTTTCCTAATTTTAATTTTTTTTTTAATTTCATTTTCCTACTTTTTTGCTGTAGTTATCAACTTTTTTTGTCACAATTTTCAGCTTTCAATTTTATTTTTTAGTATAATCAATAAATTAAAGTAACTTATTATACAGTAACGCCACCGAAGTTCATCAGGCATCAGCTATGAAAAGTCTCAGATCAGGTAAAAGGTAAACCGTAATCTTAAATGAAGGGGCATCAGAAATAACAGCTACTGCCCTAAGATGTATATATTTCAAACTCATTCAAATGGATCATCGACGGAGAAGACAAGCAAGACAGAATTTTTTAGTACCAAAAACAAAATGATTTTTAGTGGGGTCAGCTGGGACACATTACACATGCGGCTATCGATCCCTTCATAGCTCCGTTAATATCTGGAAATCTTCTATATGATTTCAAGCCAAACTACATGGAAATTTTCCATATACATCCTAACAGGGTTAAGGCCTACGGTCATCAAATCATAAAGTAAAAACTAAATATCAATATTAACATCTACGGGCTACATTCTCATAACTAAACGCAAGGAAGCAAGAATTTCAAATCCTAGCTTTCTCCTCTACCATAAATATACACAAAACCTATGCTGGAGCATGCTGGACTGAGTAGCAGTGATGATGCATGAGCTCATCATCTCAACCATTGTTATTCCCTGTCACAAAATCAACCACTCAAATTCAACCATGCCAGTGTGCTACACAACAAAAAAACAAATAAGAAAATCTCGGTTAATTCTGCAATCTCAACACTCACCTCTGGAGATACTCCTGTTCTGACTTTTTTGACTTTTTTCATGTGAAACAGATGGAATTTTTGAGATGGTCAATGAACTCTGCAGACCTTCCAGTAACTGCAGGCAACAAGATCAATAAGAAAATTAAATTAAAAAAGGGAAAGAGCCCAGGTTTGGCACAAATTAGGCTATTTTTCATGCATAAGGAGCATATTTGTAACAAAAGATTTTATTTGATAAAACATGATGCATAAAATCCAGTTTTTGAATAACAAAAAGAGATTCATAAACTCACTCTTGAAGTTGGCTGGATTCTTCGGTTAGATCTTCGGGGCTCAAGGAATTCAGATGTCATTGTTGCAGAATTACCGTTAAATACTTTGTAATCCTCTGTCTTAGTTAACTTTCCACCAGCAGGTGCAAGTTTCCCTTTAGTTACCCGTTCAGTTCTGAGATTTGATGTGGAAACTTTCTTCGATGGAGCATCTGATGAGAGAGGCATAGACGAAAACAAGATTGGGGCCTCTGCTGCTCCCTCAGAAGTAGACAAGGATTGGAACTCCATGGTGTCATGCTTTCTTGATGTATTCTCAACATGCCTTGCAAAATCCTTGATCTTTTCTGTGTGATCTATATCACCTCCATTGTCAGGAATGGACACTGCAGAACTTGCAGGATTGTCCTGCAGAATTGTTCTACCAGGAACACTTGGTGGCTTTCCAGACTTGAGAACCTTGGGCTTGGATACAGCCACACGTTTTTCCTTCGGCTCACTTCTTGAAGGATTTTTCCATCCACGCGATCCTGGTCCTTGACTTTGAGGCATCAAATATTTTGCAAATTTAACTGAATTATTTGCTTCACCAACCTTGCTACCCTGATCCACAACGTAATGTTTGCTTACATCCATAAATTTCCTCTTCTTACCAGGCTTAGGAACACCAAAAACCACTCGTGATCCTTCCTTCTGCAGACCAGTCCGTATCATTCTGAGTGTATCAGGTTTGTTCTCATCTCTGCTGCTCTTACCAATATTAAACATTTTTTCATTGGCAGCCAAATCTAGCAATGTTGGCTCATTAGATTTCCCAGATTCCACAATGCCAGTAAACTTGGATATCTTGTCCTTTCCTTTTGCAACAACCGTGGGACCACCCAACCTCAATCGTTTTTCCTGCGGAGTATCACCCTGAACACCAGAATAATGACTCGGTATAAGCAAGTAATATATAGAAGTTTCCAAGTTATTAACAGAGTGACATCAAGCAAAAGTACTTCATGGGAAGTAGAGTGGTTTACTGCTGAACTGGACCATTCAACCCATTTCCCATCCTTCCATATGAGAGAAGGTCGGAGATGCCATACTCTAACAGCTGATGTTTCTCCTTGCGCTGTTGGCAGAACCACAAAATGACTTATTTTGACATCTAAAAGACATCCTATTAAGGCAAGTATATAACAGCCAAAAATCATCACAGAATTAATCAGACCTGGGAAATGAACAGTATACAAACTTTCGTCTTTCTTGCTCTTCTCTGTAACAATTCCTTCCCACCAGCTGAAGAAGAGATAAAGCAAACATAAATATGTACTATATATTAGGCACAAAGAGCTCAAGATGATTTCAAATAACAATATCAATTGTCTCAATTTAAGTCAAGCAGGTAAAAGTCAATATTTTGAGGAACTGATTGAGATGAGTGGAGAAATTGTCTTCAAGGTCAAACACTAGATACTGAGAATATGGTTCTATGCTAGAAATCTTACATTATCTTTGCTAAACAACTTCAAGACTTGGGAAACCATAGGCAAGGTGCTCAAAAGATTTGAATCATTGCTTATACTTAAGCCAGCATAAGAAAGTCTTCTGGAATTCTTATTGTTTGTCTTGGTTAACAAATAATTGTTTTTATGATCTATGTTTCATGTTCAAGACAATCTACATTCATAACCAAACTATAATTACCACTATAGAAGTCATTATGAGCCTGACCTATTTGGTCTGAAGCTAAATAGTATACCATAGACTTATGTGATTTAAAGTACTGATTTTGAAATTAATTCAAAGGTATATAATTAATCATCTAATAAGTGTAGCGCATTTGTGTCATTTCCAATGACAAGCTGTCAAGCAACACTCAGCCGTTAATGGAATCCTACTTCAATAACGTGAGTTTCCTCAAATTATTATTAAGCATTCAAAAACTTACAGATCCTAAAAATAATGATTACTGAAAAAATGAACTCTCATTGTGATTACTTGCCTTCATTCCTATCCTACGTTTGTTACCTCCTCTCCGCAACACATAAGAAAATACACAAGACCGTTTATGCACATACCTAACTTGCATCCAAGCATCTACTCTATCCCCAACAGACCACGTATGCTCCCCCATAGCTGCTCGGCGCCTCTTCCTTGTTCCTTCAAATGGCATGGCAGTAACAGTACGTGCAATTCTTATATTAGGTGCCTTGTCTCCTTCACCATTAAAGGCTACCCATTCCTTCAGCTTCTCTGAACCTACAGCTTAAGACCCAAAATACATCAATACAAAAACATTTGGTAAAAACATGAAACAAAATATCTAATTTCCCATTCTTTCAGTAGATGTCCATGCAAAGAAAACCTGGGGAACTACATGCCATTATACTGCAATCAACAAAACTACCAAATTAAACACCCATCCATTGAAGTCAGTCTCTTAAGCACAAGAACAACTTGAATATGAGTGATACAGTCAAGCTCACTCGTTTAGGATGAAATTATTATATTCTTCTATTTAAAAAAAAAAAAAGGACCCCCTGCCGTGAGCATTATTTTTTCATACAAAGGTTTGCACACTAACAAGCAAATACCAATATACTGTCACAGTTGTATATTAATAGCCGCATATGTGTCAGAATAAAGTCCCATCCTTTTGAATTTCCAGTGCTTTTGAATTTACATGGATCTGCATTCAGCTGATTTACTCCAGTACAAGCTGGGATTAAAAACAGTAGCTAACCTTCTTCATCTGATGGAAGTTCATTGTAACAAACATGAGCCTTCCCCTCCTTCAAACTCAATACATTGGCAGTGAACCAGCCTGCCTTAAAATGCACTCCCTCTTTGAAAACCTAAAACATGTTAAATGGCCAAATTATTCAAGAATAATAGAACCATACAACATGTATCCAATAGCAACATCAAACTCTAAAAGGAACACTTGAGTCCAATAAACAGCAATAACAGGAACACTTGAGTTACAGTGCAACTACTTAAAAGTCATAAGGATAGAAATTCTAAATTACTCTAAGCTGACAAACCTCAACACAGGACCCCTCCTTGATGCAGATCTCATTCCAGGGATCCACACCCCTTTCTTGGTCAATTGGAATGCTAACTGAGGGAGATCTTGATCCAATCTCAGATTCTGGAACAACCCCAATTGTCTTGGCCAAATCTAAAGCCTTGCTGCCTCTGTACCCTTTAGTGTTCTTTCCACTGGCTGCAACCGAAACTGAAAAGCCATCTGTCGATCGAGTATGGTCATCAAAGGACTCTCCAGTCATATTTCTCAAAGTAAACCTGCCTTGGTTACTTGTCTGCATTTCCCTATTATCTAAGGAAACCTCTCTTGATTTCTTGGCAGAGGTATCTGGACCTTGTCCAACACTATCCATGTTCAATTTTTCACTATTTGTCTCATTAGATTTTGCAACCAGTTGAGCAGATGCTTGGGGTACTTTCCAATAGCCATCAGGACCAGCTTCTATCAGCTCATTCAAAGGCATTGGGTCACCCATAGCAACAATTTTTCCAGCTTGTGACACAGCTTCTGCTGCCAGCTCAGCAGCTTTTACAATGGCATCCATATTTTCAGCTCTTTTGGAAGCAGCTGAAGCAGCTTCAACCTTCCTTCTAGCAGCTTCTCTAGCGGCAAAAATAATTGAACTGGAACCACTCAAGGCATTGTCACCTCTCAAGATGGACGCGGGAGTAGCTTTTCCCATGTCTTTCACATTGTCAGCAAGGGAAGTTCCAGTAATTTGACTAGGATTGCCATAACCACTGGCATCTAATGTTTCATCAGCCATCAGTTTTGCTTGCAATGCAGCACTAGAAGCAACATTGGCAGCTGCAGCTGCTGCCTTTGCAACAGCAGCAGCAGCTGCAATTGCAACAGCAGCAGAAGCTAGTTTACTGTCTACATCTGGAACCCATTGGGCATTTTTCTGCTTATCCAACTGATTCCATATTTCTTGGCTGCGACTGACAGCAGCAGCAGCAAAGGCAGCAGCATCCTCAGCTTGTGTCCTAGCCTCCTTAAGTTTAGCAAGGGACTCCTCTGACAAAGAACCTCTCTGTTGTGCCTCCTTGTTCCCTCCTTTGGGGATATCAGCAGATGTTGCGGAAGATATAGGTATAATGACTTTCTCTGTGGAGGTTATAGGCAAAAGGCTACCAGGAGTTGTGATAGCAACAGATGTAGACAGAAGATTATTAACAATAGGAGCAGGA
Organism: Trichilia minutiflora; assembly: GCA_035590515.1. Taxonomy (NCBI): domain Eukaryota; kingdom Viridiplantae; phylum Streptophyta; class Magnoliopsida; order Sapindales; family Meliaceae; genus Trichilia; species Trichilia minutiflora. The sequence continues at coordinate 7,606 of JAVXUL010136485.1, forward strand.
ACTGGGTCTGTTTGAGATTGAGAATGTAACATAATCTGGCCAATATTCTCTGAAACTGGAATCTTCTTTCGTTTTCTAGGCTTTGGATCAGTCGAATGCTGGCTTGGTGATAGTGTCACCTTTCTTGGGCCAGGTATAGAGGAAGTCCCAGGAAAAACTGTAGCAGGACTTACACTCTGAATCATAGGTCCAGATGATATATGCTTTACACCAGAGGAATGGGGCACAGATGGCTCTTTTACAGGGGTTAGTTGAACTGTTTCTGTATTAGCCATGACTGGAAAACGGGCACTACCATCAAATCCAGAAGTCTGCGGAGAAGTAACCCAGGTACCACGAAAAGGGGCCTGAGATATCCAGGAAGTACTCTGCCCAACAAAATTCCTCATGGGAGGAGTTTGATGAGGATGAAGTGGAGAAAGTCCATGTTGATAATCCATAACTGCACTTTTGGGCATACCACTAGATTGCAGGGTATCAGCAGATGGGGTCGGAATACTCCAAAGTGGTGATGAAAGGGATATCATGGGGTTAACTATTGGCGAAGGAGTGCCCTTGCTAGTAGATCGACCAAGAGGCGTGGAAGCAACTTTACCTGGAATTGCACCATGTTTAGTCATTTGATCAGGAGCTCTTGCACCTGTAGAGTCCATTATGACAGATTACAAACTCAAATGACTCAGTAATTAGGTTAAACATCTGAAAGTCAAATGCAAGCACCTGAACGTGACTGCAACGGTGTTTCTGCATTATTAAGGACAGGTTTTTGACCATGTAGCCTTTCTGTACAAGCACGCCAAGAAGTCTCCCACACACTTCTTCCCTCATCTGTACCCATAAATGGCTAGAAGTAACTTTTGTGTAACAGTTAAGATAAAACAAATATATAGGATAAAGAAGACTAACCAGGTCCACCAAATGCCGATAACATATACGCCTCCTCGGGTGCTGTTCCTTGACTGCAGAAAGTTTATTCAGAAATTGAGTAGGCATGTCAAATAATCATAACCATCTTTTAAGTCAATCATGACACAATAAACTGAGAAATTGGGAGAGAAAAGAAGAATCCTTAATGGTCAGATATCAGAGATAAGCCACATCTATAAAACTGATTGTGGTCAAACTCTGCCAAGATGTGATGATAATAATGCAGCTGCACAAAAGGGAATCACTCACATCAAAGCTCCATAAACAAATATCTGGGCACGCAATTGCACTTGCTGCAAGTCCGTGAAAGGCTGCTGAAACATTGAAGTTGTATTCAAATCTGGCAGAGCTGATGCTGAAGTAGGGAGAAGAAAAGGCTTCATGGTACTAGAGTCAACATGCCCATAATGCTGCATTTCATTGGATTGCACAAGCTGGCTAATCCCAGATGGGCTCAGGGACACATTGCTTGTTCTGTCCCCTTTATCTGATTGCCTCGCTGAAGCAATGTCTTTTGTTGTATTGCCCTTTTTAGCAGTTTCCTTTCCTGTTGCCTTAGCAGATGCTCGTCTTGTCTTGCGTTCAGAAGTACCTTTGGAACCACTTCGTACAATCTGTCTATCAGGTACCTGAAGATTTCCACGAGATGCATCTTCCGCAGTCTTAGTATTTAATTTGCCAACACTGGATGTTGAAGGAGATCCCTCTACAGTCTTCAAAAATAACTCCATACAAAGATCATAAATGATATAATATTAGACATGAATAATTACAGTTCAAATTAAGCCAAAAGTTTCAAAGAAAATTCTATTGCAAAAACATTCTAGCAAAACATGGAAGAATTCTTGACCAAGGGCACCATAGAGATGAGGGAACATATTATTTATAAATAAAATTTACCGGTGATGGTGTAGCAACTTGTGTGGCAGAAAAGGGTTTCCAATTCTTTCCACTTTCCCTTTCAGATGAATCTTCTATTGGACGTACCTCAAATGTGAAAGTCTTCTCACCTTTGGAAGCATCATTTCCTTTTGGATCCTGAGAAACAGAATGAACAGTACTACTCTTGTCAGAGGATCCTTTTACTTCTTTCTTTTCGTTTTCACTCTGAGAAAGTTCAGTGGCTCTAATCACAGTAGGGGATCCATGGGTAGATTTATCAAGGTTGGTATCGTTGCTTCCACTTTCCACAGCAGGAAATTTGGCCTCGGATTCAGACAAAGGGGTGGAACTAGTAGAACCTTCATGAAATTTTGAGGTGCCATCTGCATCATTAGATCATATATTACAGTAGAAATACACGGTGAGAAATAGATGTATGCCCATCAACATCTCAGCACTTGGTTAATTCACGCTACAAAAATATGAGAATTTTCTCTACTGAATGCGAAAATGCATTTGACAAGCAATAAGTAATAAGGTCATCAACCGTCCAAATCCAAAAACACAACATATTAGACATAAGAACTATAAAAGACTGCCCAAATGAAACATATTTTTTCCATCCCAACGTTGCACTGTCATCAAAATGAAGAATTTCTTCCATTATCATCTCTTTCTATTTTTTTAGTTTTGGGTGCGAGTGTGGGGTGCAAGAAAGTAGGGACAGGTAACTGGACCAAAATATATTTTTTTTCCAGAACAATGAACATCTTGACACCATTGAATGACTCACCATCAACATGTGACACACCAACCTTCCCAGAGAGCTTTTCTCCAGATATTAACATTGATTTATTATCTTCCTGACCATTTTGGTCAGCATCACATTGAATTTCATCTGAAAGTATTGACAGAGGTGGTGGTGGCATCTCGTCATCCTTGGAAAGGGTTTCACCATCTGAGAGTGGACATTTGATGCCATCAGTATCTTGTGATAATATCAACCATTCAAACTTAGTAAATTCAATAAAAACAAACATATGAAAAGGTTGTTAAAGAAGGTGTCATAGCAGATAATTTTTACCCTTTTACAATATCTGGAAGCAAGTTAAGATGAAAATCCTTAGATATAACCGAGGAATAATATTTAATAATGCAAGTAAACAGATACAAATCTTCACATCCATGTGAGAAGATCTTGCATAAGTTTGACTCCAAATGAATTGTTAACAGGGGAAAAAAATACAATATATGTTAAGGAATTAAAAATAATTACCAATTTTTGAGGATGTCTTTCCATGATTCGATTTTATGGTCATTTCTGCAGGCTTTTCAGAAAGAGGTCGTGTTTCAGTAGTATGAACCTCCTTTCCTAAATCAGAGGCATCCATACCCTTTAGGCACTCCTGGGGGACTTCATTCAGCACTACTCCCTTGTCAAGCAGGCTTTTTTCATTACAAGAATCCATCATTGGAACCTCTTGATGAATGACAGCAGTATTTCCAGCAGCAGCAGTCCCAGAAGGCAAAATGACACCCTCATGGGATACCAATCTAGCATTTTCCAAAGCTACAAAATAGAGCAACGATAAGCAAGTAGAAAAGCTAGATGCTTGAAAATTCATACTGGATGAGCCCATACCTGATTCATTGACAGCAGGAGTATCAGAGAGTGATTTCAAGACTATTAACTCATTTTCAGTCCTACCCTCACCCAAAGACAAGGAGCCAACATCCTTATCCGTGATAAGACATCCACCAACTGCAGGATCCATAATACTGCAATCTTTGCTCTCTTTTACATCAGCAGCTATACTATTACTATCACTCTGCCTGGAAACAACATTTTCTTCTTGTACTTCTGTAGATTCACCCACACTGAAAGATGAAACATTGACTTCAGCAGTTGACTCCTCTCTGCAAACTCCAGAATCATCATTAATACCTTTTGACTTCAAAGCTACTGGTGCTTCAATTAGCTGTTCGGAAACAGAACACTCTTTTGAGGTAGAGATGCCTCCTCCATCACTACCATTGCTAACAGCTTTGCCTTTAGAAACTTTTTTCTCGTCTGAGGGCAACAAAGATGCTTCAGAATCATTGGCATTGCTGACCTCAATTCCATGCCTCTCAGGTTTATGATCATGATGAAATGACACTGTTGACATCTCGGGTATATTTACTTCCAATGTATCACCAATCTCAGCATCCTTCAATGGGACTTGATTTACAAATTTGGGATCCTGTATATTCTCATTGTGTTCTAGTGTGTGCAAGTCAACATCTTCCTCCAGCATATTACAAGGTTCCCCAGCTTTACCAGTACCAGCTTCAATTATGTTTCCTTCCTCCACAGAATCCAACTTTGAGGCCAAATGGACAGGGTTCTCCAGTTGAGGAGTGCCACTGTCAGCAGCATTACTATCCAAATTCTGATAGTTGGTCTCAGCTTCTTGAACAAAGTGGTGTTCATCCCCATGCTCACTAGTTTTTGTTTGTAAAACATCTACATTTTCACTAGTATCACTTTCCTTACGTGGGTTATCTTGCCTATTCATCTCACCACTGCTTACACTAACATTTAAGGCAGAGTTAACAGCACTATCAAACTGAGTTCCTGAAGCAAAAGAATCTTCTTCTGTTCTGTTATTTGGGGATTCAAGCAACATATCCACTTTCCTTTGATCAACAACATTGCTATCCTTGGACAGTGGTAAATTGAATTTTCCACTGACATCGTCTGAGATTGGGTCGTTTGAACAACCAACAGAGGTCTTGCATTCATTTTTCTGAGAAGTCATGTCAACCAAAGGCTGGCCCCCTATTACATCCTCCTTTAAAACAGAAAAGTTTCCCAAGATCTGATCTGGTGGTAACATAGGCTGTACATTACTTCCCTTAGAAAGATTGTCATCATCACGTTTTGGACCTGGCTCCATTTGCTTTATTATGCAACCCAGTTCATCACAGGCATCTGACTCCCTCATAATAGTTTTTCCAGGAATATTTTCTTCCTGCCCTACTGATTTTAATAACATTTCAACAGATTCTGAGGAAGTGGCCTCTGACCAAACATTGTTGTGCCTTGAAATAGAGCAAGATTCGGCAGCACTTGTTCTAAACTCTATCGCACTATTTCCCCGGGAGTAGTCCTCTATCCACTGGTTATCTTCGTTACTTTCAATGCCAAGAAAAACTTCAGTCTCAACCAAACTATCAAACCTTAAATGTCCATGAAGGCTGTCCTCAAAATCAAACTTAGGAAGAGCATATGGCCGTAAAACAGGAGAAAATTTGGCATTCCCTTCACCAGCTAACTGAAGATTCTGGGTTTTAAATTCATTGTCATTATAATCCATGGGTGTATGCCTACAACATTCAAATTGTGAGCAATATCGAAGAAGAGAGAGAGAGAGAGAGAGAGAGAGAGAGAGAGAGAGAGAGAGAGAGAAGGAATAATAGAAAGAAAAAATCTCCACATTCGAAGGGGATCAATAAATGAGTCCACGACAAACAGCACAAATTGCATCATGCATTTCTACAGCATTAAAACTTTCTTAATTTCAGGAACATATAAGCATAAGCTCAATATAAAACTCCAACCACCTGATGCTGTAATCAATAAAACTTATACATTTCAGTAAGTCAGATGTGTCTCCAAGTCTTAATAACTATGGATGAATCTGAATTACTACATGTATCCAGAACTAGATAGCTTGATCTCACAATTCTCTTTAACAATGAACTCACTATCTCTCGAAACCAATATGACGTGGAAGTGGCACCCACAGTGCATATGGCCAATGGTTTACTTGCAATAAGAAGCAAGAAAGCAGACAAAATAAGGCCACACCTAATCTCGCATGGCACAATAGCACACATTAAAATCGGGGAAAACATCAGCAAGATAGTTTAAGGCTTTAATATTGTTATTTCAGCATTGACAACTAAAATAAACCACTACCTTCTCTGGGAAGCTTCTAACCCTAATTAACTACCATCATAGCTCCAAAAACCAAAATACTTATTCAAATGTGCAGAACAACTCCACCTAACTAGCATAAAAGCTAACTTGGACACAGACTAGTTAACTATCAATTTCACTCAAATATCAGCAAATTAGCCAACGACAATCCTAGCACAAATCTGTCCCCATATATTAAAAGAAACGCACGAAGAGTTATCTGACATCAAATAAATATTTCAAAAACAAAAACTTTTATGATAATATAGTCTAAAAGGCATCATTTTTCACCTAAACTCGTAATAACACCCGAATTTACACCCTAATTAACAACACTTAAAAGTTTTAATAACAGATAACACCCTAATAGCTTAATTCGTAATTAAAGTAGGAAATGAACAGTACCAGAACAAGTAAGTCTAGAGACGCTACCTCCCTCCATCCGGTGAAGAAAACTTGACCTTTTGAACCTCAACTGCTCCTTAATCGTAGTCTCATCTACTGCAACAAAACCCTAATTTACAACCCTTGGATGACGAAAGTTTACACTTATCATTGACCAACCAAAATATGACCAAAAATTGAACTAACCGGAATTTGAAATTTCCGACGGATCCAGTTAGGGTTTCGTTTATTGAAAAAGAAAAGTTTTTTTAATACGCTTGTGGGTAAGTGAAAAGTGAGGAAAGAGAGAAGTTTTGCTGGGTTGTTTCGTTTTCTTCGCTAAAGAAATGAGACCCTTGTATTTCCAGCGGGGGTAGAGAGAGAGAGTAATATAAAATGTGTGATGTTGATGTAATTAAAAAAAAAAAAAAAAAAAAAGGTGGGGTATACGAATAAATAGTAATGGTCTGACGGCCGTAGGAAGAGTAGCAACGATATACGTGGTTTATTTACATGCGTCTGATTAAAGTACCCGAGTTAAGTACAAGCTACTGCCTGTGAAAATTATCACAATCACAAACAAACAGTACGATTGAAAATGAAAAGAATCAAGACCGTTGGTAGAAAATATTTAACAATGAACGGTAGTGATAGAGTTGTGAGACAGGGTTAGGTGTGCCAGATTGTGTATTTAAATTGACTAGTATGGCCCCCGAGCACTAGAGTAATCTAATGGAAGCGCACGTGGCAGAAAAATGTTAGGCAGGAGTCAGAGAGCAGTACATGACTCTTATCTAACAGTAGATAGTTCATGCCTATAATAACGATAGTTTTGGACCTTCCGATTAAAATTGTTTCGTTTACCATTTTTGTAAAAAAAAAAAATTGAAACTTTATTAGTGCAATGAATTGACAATTGGGTAACGAAGTTTATCTATTCTATTTCCTAAATTCTAAACAAATTAAAAATTACGTGGCATAAAAATAATAAATCTAGAATTCCGAATTTGGACATAGGGATAACAGCGATTAAAATATATTAAAAAGATGTTTCGACATAATATAAATTAAAGAACTAAAGATAGTAGATAATGCAATATAAATATGTGCAATTATTTTTCTTTTCCTAGATGAAATATTTTAATATTTTTTATTTGAAATACCTAATTGATTGGGCTAATTTTGGGGTGAACAAATTAAAATCGATTTGTTTTAAATCGATCCAAATCACTTAATTAGATTGATTTGGATCGGTTTGAATCTATTGAATTAATTTTTGAATTAAAATTTTATAAACTCCTATTAGCGATTTGAGTTATGAATTGGATTAATTTCAAGTAAATCTTCATAATAAATCGTTTAAATAAATATTAAATATATTTAATATTATTATATAATAATATTAATATTATATGTTAAAATAATATATTAATTATTTTTTAAATATTTTATAATTAATTAATAGGTTTATTATTTTAAA
>JAVXUL010136514.1:0-15237 GCA_035590515.1 Trichilia minutiflora
CTCTACTCCCATATCTGATTGAAATAATTTGCTTGCTCAAGGTTTTCTCAATTTATTGTTTGAAGGAAATAAAGGTGGAAAGAGCATCTAATTTTCTTGTTATAAGAAAGAGCTAGACGAAATTAGTATAATCATATACAATTGAAATGTAGTAATTATTTCCCTGGTTGGAGTTTATAGGATCTGGACCCTAGATATCCATGTGAATTAATTCGAAGGGCTTTTTAGTTTTTATTTTAGAGATTTGAAGCTAAACTTGTGTAATTTGAAAAGTTGATGTAAGAGTAATCCAGCAAACTATAAAGCTGAATACTGGATTGCTGGAAGCTTGGAGCTGATTTCTGGAAGGTGCCAGTTGGCAAGAAGCAGCAGCTAAAATCTTGAAGTCTTGGAATCTTGAAGTAATCGAAAATGAGAGGGAACTTGTTAGTTAGTTAAGTTCATAAGCATTTGGTTAAAAAAGATTGTAGGTGACTTAAGGGTAGTTGACAGCTGCTGTTGCTTATAAAAGCTGACAGAATGAGTGTGTGAGAGAGAGAGTTTTTTTTCTGCTAGTTTTTTTCTCTCTTCTTTTGTAATTCTTTCTTAAGCTGAGTTCAATAAATTGGTTTCTTCTTTGTTATGTTCAATATTCATTTTCAGAGTGTTTCTTTGTTATTTTTCACTTGTGTGTGAAGTGTATAAGTGAGAATTGAGCAAACGTTGGTTCGGGTTCTCTTTGCTTCTGGTTTTCTTGGCCAAGCTTCTTCTTCTTTATTTTTCTTTAAGGTTGTTTCTTGGTCTAAAAAGATTCATAGCTGGTATCAGAGCTGCAAGAAAGAAAGATAAGAGGCAAGAATGGTGTCTACCAAGTACACAATAGAGAAATTCACGGAAGAGAATGACTTCAACCTTTGGAAGATGAAAATGAAAGCATTACTGGTTCAAGAAAGCTTGGAATCTGCAATTGAACAAGAAGGAGTCAGGATTGAAGGAAAGGAGCTGACTGAGTTGGAAATCAGTGAAATACAAAAGAAAGCTCATAGTGCCCTGATCTTATCTTTATCAGATAAGGTATTAAGAGAGGTGTCCAAAAAAACTACTGTAAAGGAAGTGTAGGACAAACTGAATGATAGATACTCAAAGAAAACCACTGCCAGAAGATTGTACCTGAAGAAGAAGATGTATGCATTCTATATGGAGGAAGGTACATCTGTGGAGGAGCATCTTGACAACTTTAATAGGTTGATGCTGGATTTGGAGACAGTGGAAATTAAAGTTGATGATGAAGATTAGGCAATGATGTTGCTGACTTCTCTTCCGCCTTTATATGAACATTTTGTTGACACTCTTTTGTATGATAGGTCATTTCTTTCGATGGATGATGTCAAGAATGCCCTAAACTCAAAAGAATTAAACAAAAGAATAGGCCAAAAAAGTCAAAAGGGAGAAGAACTATTGGCTCGTGGAAGACAGGAGAAGAAAGAAGCAAACAGGAAGGGCAGGAATAGATCTTCATCAAAAGAAAGAAAGCTCAAGTGTTTTTTCCGTCACAAAGAAGAGCATTTCGGAAAAGATTACCCTGAAAGATAGAAGAAAAGGCAGGATAACACAGGTTCTGCAAGTGAGAGTTCAGTAATGGTGACTCAAGAAGATCTCCAAGATTCATTTCTCCTTATAACCACAGATAAATCTACTGAAGGTGAGTGGATATTAGATTCTGGTTGTACCTTTCATATGTGCCCAAATGAACTCATGTTTGTAACACTAGAAAGAAGGGAGAATAGGAGAGTGTTATTAGGAAACAATGTATCATATAGGGTGTTGGAAGTTGGGACAGTGAGGTTTAGGCTTTATAATAGCACAATAAAGGTCGTAGATAATGTAAGATATGTGCTAGAATTGAAGAGAAACTTGATTTCATTAGGAATGCTGGATTCACATGGGTGTAGTGTGAAAGTAGATAATGGAGTCATGAGAATTGTGAAAGGCTCACTGGTAGTAATGAAGGGGACCAAAAGAGATGGCTTGTATGTTTTGAATGGTTACTCAGTAAGTGGAGAAGCAGACCATGTGGTGAGTAAGCCTGAAGATATGATGATGCTATGGCATATAAGGTTAGGATACCTTGGAGAGAAGGGTATTAGAGAGTTAGAAAGGCAGGGGTTGCTGGGAACAAATCAGCTTGAGGAGCTAAAATTCTGTGAGCCATGTGTGATAGGGAAACATCGTAGGGTAAAGTTTGAGAGATCATCCTACAAAGCAAAGGAGGCATTGGAATATGTCCATGCTGACTTGTAGGGGCCTACACAAATAGAATCTCTCGAAGGAGCCAAGTACTTCTTGTCCATTATTGATGACTTCACTAGGAAGACCTGGATTTATATTCTTAAAGATAAGACACAGGTGCTTGGCAAGTTCAAAGAATGGAAGGCAAAGGTTGAAGCACAAAACTGCAAGAAGGTAAAATGCTTAAGAACAGATAATGGAATGGAGTTTTGCAGCAAGGAGTTTGAAGATTTCTGTAAGAAGAATGGAATCACAAGATATAAGACTGTTGTATACACACCACAACAAAATGGTGTGGCAGAAAGGTTAAACAGGTCACTCATGGAAAGGGTGAGGTGTATGCTGTATAATGCAAGACTTCCTAAGGTGTTCTGGGCAGAAGCAGCAGTGACAGCAACATATTTTCTTAACAGATGCCCTTTATCTGTTCTGGACTTCAAGACCCCAGAAGAATTGTGGATAGGAGCTAAACCAGATCTAACTCACTTGAAGATATTTGGATGCACTGCTTATGTGCATAACAGAAAAAGGAAGTTGGATGCAAGAGTTGTGAAAGGAGTTCTACTTGGATATCTAGAGGGAGTGAAAGGCTACAAGGTTTAGTGTAAAACAAATGGAGGTGGAAGAAGTGTAATTAGTAGGGATGTAATCTTCTGTGAAGCTGATATGCTAGCTAGAAGAGAAGATAGGGAAAAGGCAGAAACAGTAGAGGATACAAAGAATGATGGAGATCAGATTGAGGTAGAGCCAAGGAGACATCCTCATGAGTCTGTTGAGGAATCAGCAAATGAGAAACCAGAGGATAGAGAGTTGTCTGGATCTGAGCAAACATCAGCTGATTATAACTTGGTAAGGGATCGTGTGAGAAGACAGATCAGATCTCCAGCAAGATATGGCTATGCAGACTTGGTGTCCTATGCATTAATGATAGCAGAAAGCTTGGAGAAACCAACTAATGTGAAGGAGGCTTTGAATGGAGTTGATGCACAGGCCTGGTTGCAAGCAATAAATGAAGAAATACAGGCATTACATAAAAATGGAACATGGAAGCTGGTTAACAGACCTAGAAACAGGAAGGTGGTAGGCTGTAAATGGGTGTTTAAACAAAAGAAAGATGACTCAACTACTGGAGGGGTAAGGTTCAAAGCAAGGTTGGTTGTAAAAGGTTTGACACAAAAGTAAGGAATGGACTTCAATGAAGTGTTCTCCCCAGTGGTTAGACACACTTCAATGAGAGTTCTTCTTGCTTTGGCAGCTATGGAGGATCTTGAAGTGGAACAACTAGATGTCAAAACAGCATTCCTGCATGGTGAACTTGAGGAAGAGATATACATGGAGCAGCCAGAGGTGTTTGAGAAAAAAGGGAAGGAAGACCTGGTGTGCAATCTGAAAAAGTCCCTTTATGGGCTTAAGCAGTCCTCAAGGTAATAGAATTTGAAATTCCATACATATATGCTGACCTTAGGCTTTAACAGAAGCCTTTATGATAGTTGTGTTTATGTTAAGAAACTTGAGGATGCTGTGTACATATATCTTATGATATATGTTGATGACATCTTAATATTAAGCACAAGTTTTGCAGCTGTTAAAGAAGTGAAACATTCCTTGAAGAAGGAGTTTGAAATGAAGGAACTAGGAGCTGTCAAGAAGATTTTGGGGATTGAGATTGAAAGGAACAGAAAGTATAGGTGTTTGTACTTGTCACAGAAGTCTTATCTGGAGAAAGTAGTGAAAGGTTATGGCATGGCAGAAGCAAAACCTGTAAATGTACATTATGCAGCACACTTTAAACTATCTACAGAACTCAGTCCAAAAACAGAAGCTGAACAAGAACAGATGGCAAGAATTCTATATGCTAGTGCAATAGGGAGTCTAATGTTTGCTATGGTGTGCTCAAGACCAGACTTAGCATATGGAGTGAGTATGGTAAGCAGATATATGGGAAAACCAGGAGCAGAACACTGGAGGACAGTCAAGTGGATCTTGAGATACTTAAAAGGTAGCTTGGACAGACGATTGGTGTATAGGAAATCAGCATGGGGCAAGGTTGAAGTTACTGGATATGTTGACGCAGACTATGTAGAAGATCTGGATAGGAGAAGATCCCTGACAGGTTATGTTTTCATGGTTGCTGGGTGTGTTGTAAGTTGGAAATCCACTCTACAATATATTGTTGCTCTGTCAACAACTGAGGCCGAGTATATGGCCATTGCTGAGGCTGTAAAGGAAGCAATGTGGTTGAAAGGATTTGTCACTGAGCTTGGTTATAATCAAGGTACAGTGAGTGTCTTCAGTGATAGTCAGAATGCTTTGCAACTTACTAAACATCATGTGTTTCATGAAAGGTAAAAACACATTGATGTTAAGGTGCATTATGTGAGAGATGTTGTTGCAGAAGGATTGGTGAAGCTGGAGAAAGTGAACACGATTGAGAATCCTGCTAATGCTTTAACAAAGGCACAAGTTGCTGGGAAGTTTAAGCATTGCTTAGACTTAATGGGATTTGAGGACTGAAGAATTGAAGGAAGTTAGTGCTGCTTGCAGAAGTATTTAAATTTTGGAGAAGTAGCGGGATGACTTGATTGCTGAGTTACTTGTAGTGTCATGAAGTAATAAGGCAAGGAAAAGAAGGAATCAAGTTAGATTATAGTTTTTGAATTAAGGTAGAGAAGTGTAAAAGTAATCCAGCAAACTATAATCTCGGAAGCTGGAGCTGATTGCGGGAAGCTTGGAGCTGGTTGTTGAAGCTGGTTTCTGGAAGGTGCCAGTTAGTAAGAAGTTGCAGCTAAAATCTTGAAGTCTTGGAATCTTGAAGTAACCGAAAATGGGAGGGAACTTGTTAGCTAGTTAAGTTCATAAGCATTTGGTTAAAATAGATTGTAGGTGACTTGAGATTGGTTGACAGTTGCTGTTGCTTATAAAAGCTGACAGGATGAGTTTGTGAGGGAGAGTTTTTTTTACTGCAAGTTTTTTTCTCTTCTTCTATAATTCTTTCTTAAACTGATTTCAATAAATTGGTTCTTCTTGTTGTGTTCAAGATTCATTTTTCAGATTGTTTTCTTTGTTTCCTTTTCACTTGTGTGTGAAGTGTAAAAGTGAGTATTGAGCAAAGGTTGTCACGGGTTCTCTTTGCTTCTGGTTTCTTGGTCAAGATTCTTCTTTTTTATCATTCTTTGAGGTTGTTTCTTGGTCTGGGAAAATTCACATATACATCCAAGTGATAAGCTAGAAATAACTCTTCTTATTTAACTTTTTTTTTATTTGTTATAGTCTTCTTAAAGACATTAGAGTTTTTTTATCAGACAATCGGTATTAATCTAAGTTTCATTGTATTTACAGGTTCTTAAGTACAAAAAACCATTCAACTCTCACTGTGTGATATTTGAAGTCAACACAAAAATTATCTAACTAGAACAACAACCTATAGATCTTACGCATCTACAAATTTCAATGTGAAAGTTAAATTAAGCTGATGGATAACTATCTCAACCTGCTAACCACGTAGTAAATCGTTTCTATTCTTATATGTGTGGGATAAGTTTTAAGTTTTACCAAAATTTTGGAATTTATCAATTAATCTAATGAATAAATAAATATAAATGGATTATATATATAATGATGAAAGCGATAATGTAATTGAAAAAATTCAGAATATCATTACTGTATCATTCTAGTAATATAATCGAATCAAAATATTTATCCAATTTTATAGATTAAATGGTGGTGTTATTGTTACGAGGATTTGGTACATAATAACAAAATATTTGTGACGCATACTTAAAACCTTTGAACATAAACAAATATGTAAATATAACATCATATTAAATTATTGCATTTACAATAATATAAGTAAATTATCTTTTTTGATGTCCACTCATATTTGAATCTGAGATTGTATGTGAGATGAGATGAGATTTGAGGCGTGTGAAACCAAAAAAAAAAAAATTCTTTTTTTTTTGTTATAATTTTTAAGTTTTTTTATTAAAATTTATCAATTTACAAAGATGAATACAATCAAAAATTAAAAATTGAAAAAATAATTTAAAATAATTGTGCATACAAATGAATATATTATAATTCTACTTCAAAATACTAGGTATATTAAATAATAATGTTGACTATTATTGTTGATTTATCATTGAGGGTGAGGATTTTATGTAGCTTGAAATAGGATAGGTGAAATTCAATAGGTCGAGGGTGAGAATTGACCATACAGCATGAAATAGAGTAGGTGATCCATCTGATCCAATAGTCCTATAAAACATGTTATGATAATTCGCCTCTACTTGTTACCGATGAGATCCTATAGATTAAGAGGATTTGATTTTGATTTTTCTAAAATATTTTTACTGATTTTGTTTTATGTCATATGTATATTTAAGAAAGGAACTAAAGTATGTTGACTATACAAATAGTTTAAGTATATTTCCTTAAACTATCTACTCATTGAGTATTTTCTAATATTTATCCTTTTTTCCTCATATTTTAGGATAGTTAATCGTGTGCCAGGCATTAGTTAATTCGATCAGAGCTTTAGAACTTACTACAAGTACTCAATTCAAGTTTATGTTTTCTATCCACTTAAACAAAAGGAGTAATAAATGAATTGGATTTTTGTATTTGTGTACACTCAGTTGAGTTCATATTTATAACTTTATATGTATAGATTTTATAAATTTATATGGATTGGTGATACGATTTGAAATTTATTTAAAGATATTGGTTTGTAATGTCATTTGGATGGATTTAATTTGATGACTTTAAAATTTTGTTTATATCTTGAAATGGTTTTAAAATTTTATTAATGTTTAGGAATTAGATTTATAAAATAGATTCTTTTAGTATGTCTTGCATTTTCTTAGAGTATATTCTAATTAATAAAATATACTTTTTAAATTCGTAACTATTGTCATATGATCGATTCTTAAAATTAGAACATGATAAATAATTTATACAATATTATCACATCAATTGATGTAAAATTAGGTAAACGTCTTCAAATGTATAGTATGATTCCATTCATTTGCCTACCCATGAATGATGAAACCTAATTAATTCCTTGTTTATACTTTGCTTCGTCCATATTCACCGCTTAAATTAATTACCTTATGAGAAAGTGAATAAGACCAAGGGAACCCTACCTATATTTGATTTTATATAAGCTACATTGGTATGGTTCACAAATGTCTACTCATTGGATTGGACTCACCCTAACTTAAATCTTACATCTCTCAATTTTATATTTCTTTTTCCTTCTTTCTTTCTTTTATATATATATATATGTCAGAATGTTTATGTAATTTGTTATTATCATCTTGATTTATAATATTTTTCTTTTAGAGTATAGACTACTTAGCTAAAGCTGCTTTTATTTTTGCTGCGAGCCAGCTTTGCAAATATGCATGCATGGTTGGAAAGAATTACTTGGAATGATTTGAAAGCTATAATTTTTTTTTCGTTAAATAATCTTAGTATAGTATATAAATATATTAAAAGAAAATATATTTAAAATGTTAAAATATAAAATGTAAATATGAGAATTTAAAATGTCTTATTTAAATTCGACTCATATTCACCTTTAAATTTAAATATCTTAATTAAATTTGATCAGTACAATTAAAATAAATTATATCGATTATCTTTTAGTCGAGTAGCTCAAACCTGTCCATTTTAAAATTGTGAAGATATGATTCTTTTCAAAAAATTTACGAGAATAAATATTAATCTATATAAAAAATTTTGCTGGATTTTTTGAACAATGTGTACTATAATTGAATTTAATTTAGATAATTTTACACAACCCTCTTACTATTAATAATAAATAGTTACATTTGTTATTTAGTAAAATATTTTAGTTATTTTAAAATTGTTACATATAAATAGATAGAGATGAGAATAATGTCTCTTTCCCATTTTTTTTTTCAACACAACATTGTGTTTGCATTATATTAATATTTTAATTAATATTATAATTTATCAACTAATTAATCGATCTTTTTCACATAATAAAACATAGTATTTTATAATTTACAACAATCTTGAACTAGCTTTTAATCATCTATAAAGTTGATAAACCACATAATAATATTTTAATGTGCAATAACATATTAGTGCAAAACAGAATATGTGTGTGTGTTTGTGTATATATATATTTATAAAATCTCTGATCAAAAGTAAAAGATTGATTCTTGTCTTAATAAGTTTAATTAGTTGAAGGAGTTGACAAACATAAAGTTTAACACCAAAACTCTCCCATAAAGGAGGAAACAAAATTAATGAGCTACAAAAGAAATCTGATGCTACCATTTACTGATGGAAGCCAATCTTAAGCTGCCATTTGGGATGATTTTTTCATAGTCAACTAGTAATTAATTATATAGAGTTTAGCATCTTCTCTGCATAAGATAATGAGAGAAAACTTTTGTGAGTTAGACAATAGTACAGTACAGTTATGATGTTCAAATCATACACAAAGACAAGTATAGTAAATATTTATAATAATTTAGGGAGTATTACTGTTCATTTTATGGAGTAAAATTATACATAAGATGTAATTAAGTGATATTTCTTAAATAAAATTAAAATTGTAGATTAATCAAATAAAATCCATAATAGAATATATATAAATGGTCATTATAACGTGAGCAATGTCTCCCACAAATACGAATTTATGATAATGCATGTTGACAGTGGTAGCATCAATTGTATAACATAGATTGTTGCAAAATTATATTATACATGTTGATACTTATATTAAACATAGCCCAAGATAACATGAAAATAAAAATTTTAGAGATTAAATATTAATATAAAAATTTTATCTTTAACGTTTTAATAAGATATATCTCCGAAATTTAAATATAGGAATGACACTAAACAGTTGTTCAACATGCTTTTATTATTAAGCTATATCTTGATTTTATCAACTTTGTTTTTAGATTTCTAAGTAATTTTTGAATAGACTGAATATCACATGAAGTAGTGATATATTTAATTTTTTATTTAATTAGATATCATAAATTAAATTAATGGGATTATATTTTTAATATATAAAAAAATAAAAATATAAAATCAATTAAAAATTAAGATACTAAATATTATCTTAGATTTACTGTTAAAATACATTAGAAACGCTACAATTTTAAGCTAATCATAATTTTTCTGGTTGAATTATTTGTCTGATGGTAATACTGATACCTAATTATGGAGTGTAATATACTGCAAAAATCTTTGTCTCTGTCTCAGAAAGTAGGATAGGATAGGATACAAGCTGTAAAGCAATGCTTTGTTGTGGTCTACAGAAGTTTTATGCTAGAGATGCGTGTTTCACCAGGGCATTAATGGTGCATGTTATAGGTGAAACCGTAGATGGTGGGTTCAGATTAATGTCTCGGACATTTTGACATACAACTGACAAATCTGGGAAGGCAGAGCATAGCCACTGACTGGTATGTGGGTCTGCATATCTATATTTATCTTCTTATTGGGGCTGGGATTTATGCTGCTTCCACTTTCTCTTTCTCAACTTTTGTACTAAAAATAGACAATGTCAAATAGCATATAGTTTTCTTGAAATATTTATCTCTTTGTCAAAAAATTTATGAAAAAAAAATTATAATTTTTTAAAATAGCATTTAACCTTTTATTAAAATATTTATAATAAATATTTCTATAATTTATTACAGTAACAAAATCCCTTTATTAAAAATAAAAAAATATTTTTATTATATAAATTTTAATTTTTATCATATAAATCCCTAATTTTAATTATATTGAAATTAATGAATGACTATGATATTTTAGCTATAAAAAAATTTAATTTATAATTTTATATTGATAAGTATTTTTTAAAAAATTATTAAATATAAATTTATAAATTATTTTTTTATTTTATACTAAAAAATTTTTAATTTAGTTTTCTAAATTAAATTTAAAATATTTTTATTTTATATTCATAAAAATTTATGATTTTTTATTTTAATTTATAATTTTATATTTATATTTAATAAATTTCTTTTAAAAGTATTTGTAATTTTTAAAGTATAAAATATCAGAGTCATTTAATAATTTAAATAAAATATTTAAATTATTTTTATTTAATTTTTAAAATTAAAAATAAAATAAATTTTTATAAATTTAAATTAAAAAATAAATGTCACGTCTTGATCCGTAGATCCCACACGTGACAATCGTCACAAATTCCCAATATGTATCATACCACTCTTGAATACATATTGAAAACCTGAAAAGCTTTTGAAAATCTTATTTTCAAAACTAACATTTAAACTTCTAATATTTTTCTTCCCAAACATCTAAATTTCAATAAATTTCTCAATGAAATCTCAATCATTTCAAAGCATTTAAATCAATCTATAAATCTACAAAATAAATCATTGAAAATATAAATATACATAACTCAGAAGCATAATAACAATAATAAGTTTTATAATCATTTTCAAAGTTCGAAACATCAATATACAAATAACAAAAATTCTAATAACCTCAGTGGACACAAACTTTATAAAATATGAGTCAAGTATAAAAATATATCTGAATACTTTAAATCTTAATACCAACACCATCACACTATACGAGAGTATACTCTGTGAGTGGATAAAAATATAAAAACATAATAACGGATAGTATTTCTTAAAGTAATATATTTAACATAACTTTTTATATAAAAATTATAAAACAAATTTCATAAATCATTTAGAAAGCAACTTCATTTAAAATAATTGATTTAAAATAGAAAGCTTAGATGAGTATAAAATCATTGGGCTAGCTCCATTTTTCAGCAATTATTCGGGTCAAGAGTAATCCCGAGACTGTCAGTTGTTTTTCTATGCAAAAGAAATTCATGAATAAAATAAACCTTTATTTATTAAATATATAAAAATGCGTGCAAATATCTGTAAAATAGTATCCACCACTAACGTTAGCCTCGAGCAGTCATGTGATATCCTACGTGACTATCCTTTACTTTTCATCTGGTGGGCCACTCCACCACAAATAGAATCATCATCTCCTTTATATCGGTCCCATCAGTGTACCACTTATCCGAACGACCTCTCATAGGTCCCTATCCGGGCTACTTATCCCTATAGCTACAGTTGGCTCCTCAGCCATATAATCACCAATTCTAATATATAAAAATACGATCCACTGGCCCAATATCAAAATCATGTATTCATATTTTAATCCGAAACTCAAATTAAATTTAAATCAATAAAATCATTAATTATATTACATCAATAAATCATATTAATCATATTAAAATCTCATTTGATCTCAAGCCATCAATATATATAAAATCAAAATGAATAATATATCAAATCATAAAATACTTTTCCTATGAAAATTTTATCACAAACAAGGGCCCTCCTGATCACCATACAAAACTATTACTCCACCTCCACATGAAAACATATACTATTAACTAAGGTCCTCAAACATTAAAATATAAATTTTTCATGAAATGTTCAAATAGATAACTAAATAAGTATTCAAACCTAACTAGCATATAATTGTCATTTTCAATCAAAGTACCAAATCTACAAACTTCTCAATAACCATATCCAAGTAGTATCATATAATACTAAATGATCAAAACAATACCATTAATTCAAGATAATAAAACACAAGAACAATGTACAACGTACAATCATAAGCTTCAATTATTCAATTTCTTCAAATTATACAAAATTAAAGGCTACTAAGTGATATCAACTCACTAAAGGGTTAAAATTTACCCTAGAAAGTTTGTGAAGAAATTTTCAAGCTTGTGAATAGTATCCAAAATCTTTCTTCAATTTTTTCAACTTAAAATTTCATCAAATCAATAAAATAAAACTTGTACGTTGTAGAGAATGTCGAATACAAGTAATTTGTTAAAAAAAGAAATTTAAATGATAAAAATTGAAGAAAATTGGAGAAAATAAAGAGAAAAATATTAGGTTTGGGAGAAAAACTGCTTCTGCCATCTAGGAGTGAATTTGAGGGATGATAAACAGTGATTTTCATTTCTATAATGTGTAAAGCCATAAAAAGACCACAATGCTCCTATTATATATATATTTATGTCTAAAATTAATTTCTCTCTCGTTTGATGTCCAATTCTACTTGGGTTTCTTTCTATTTATTCGTATATGAGTTTAGTTTAATATAAAAAAATAGATTACAAATCAGATATCCCAATCAAAAGAGCTTTAAGTTTAAAGCTCAGGTGCTCAATTAAAAACTTGAGAAAATTTTTTCCAAAATCAATCAATTTCATCTAAATTTATACAAAACACTTAATAATAATAAATTTGTGAGACCCGTGTTTAGACTCCGAGGGTATATTTGTCATTTCCTACTCATCTTGTTCATATATTTGTATTCATCTTATACTCCGGGTGCATGTGGGTAAAATTCTATATTCATTCGGGAAGTTGGATTGGTTATAATGAAGTTCTGAAAATAAAAATGAGGAGTGTGTAATTCGTTTGGACGAATTCCCAGAACATTCGAATGAACCGAGGAGGAACTCTTTGGAAAATTAGGAGCCAAATTCGTTCGATCAAATAGCAGTTCGTTCGATCGAATTGATCATTTCGTTCGAACGAATGATCAGCCATTCGAACGAATGAGTGAGGAGCTCTCTGACTTCGAAAGTGCCTAGATTCGTTCGGTCAAATGGATGAATTGTTCGATCGAATTCTAGTTCGTTCGATCGAAGGCACAGTTCGTTTGAACGAATGCTAGTTCGTTCGATTGAACAAGCGCGAAATGATGATTTTACCCATTTTTAGAAGATTCTCCTTTGCATTTCTTAAGGGCAAAATTATCATTTTGCCCTTTTTCTATAAATAAGGGTTGAGGGTCAGATTTTTGCCCATTTCTGCTTCTCTTTTCCTCTCTTCTCCCTCCTCTCACATTCTCTCTATCTCTCTCTCTATACGTTGCCGCATTTCAGTAAATTTTCAATTTCTCTTCATCGACGAGTCGTATTTTACGCGTGTTTTATGCTGGAAGCATCAATTTAACGATAGGGGCTCCAGATTCGGAAAGAGGATTTAGGGTTACGGAGGAAATATTTGGGGGTTTTCGATTTCAAGGTGAAATCAGAGTAAACCGACCATACCACGAGGTTCGTAGCTCCATTTCTAGCTCATCTGTATATTCATTTCACAATTTTACGGACTTTGATTCGTATGGATTTTACTGTTCATTCGAGTAGATTTTCATAGATTTAATGCTTACATTATAGTTTTTATGCGTAATGCGGGTGGTAGAGAAGTCGTGAAAATCGTAGGAAGCTAGATTTACGATTTTAAAAATTTTGGATGAGCATGAACAGTAACTCCTATTACTGTTCTGGCAAGTGCATGGGACCCACTAGTCAGAATCTCGTATATTAATCAAAATAAGTTGGTTTATCCATAATGTAGGTCCGTATCAATATTAATTGGATAATTTGACGACTAATGAGGATTTTAGATAATATCGCGTATTAGTTTGAATGTTAGAAACCCGGGATTAGCGTGTATTGCATATATTTGAATTTATATACATATTGAAACGTACATTGATAGTATTTTTATGTATATGGTTAGGCGACGGTTCATGATCGAGGTATTCGCGTGACTTGCTGAGGAACGAGGGGAACTAGGGAGTGTATACCCTCCTTACGCAGTGAGTGGATACCCTTTTTATTTTTATCTCATTTCTTTATCTATAAGCTTGTTTTCTTTATAAATGAAATGATATATAAATATTTATGAATGTTTTTCTTATTATTTCCCAAATGCAAAAATGTATATATATGTGTGTGTTTTATATGATGATGATTTGGTCAGTGGGCCGGGATTTATAACATATGTTTGATGTCTTGATGATATAGCCTTTGGGCTGGATTTTGATATTTATTGTGATTGACAGTCATGTAGGCCTATTTATATTTTATTGTGATGATGGCCATAAGAAGCTTATTTTCATGTATGTTGGTGATATGGCCATCAGGGCCTGTTGTTCACAGTATCTACTGGTATAGCCTAGGGACGGCCTGAGTAAATAGAGGTCGCCTAGGTGAGTGGAGACTTCATAGGTAGGGGAGTTATACGGTGTTTTGATTATTGTTTGAGTGGGACGCTTGATCACTTGTGAATCTCAGTCGGATTAGTACGAGATCACCACGTGACTAATCTGAGGCGAACGTCAGTGGTGGGCACTTTTTCTGATAAACATTTCATATTTTAAACTTTTGCATTTTAAATCTATTTTCACAAAATAGCATGCTTATCTGCATACAAAACCCACTGACGGTCTCGGAACGCCCAGGACCAGTGTAGTCATCGGGAATATAGGCCAACCCAATGATTTCCATAACGTGATTTGAAACTTTTAAAGTAAAAAAGTTTTCTTCTTATTTATCTATTTTAAGATTTATGTTCTTATTTACTGATTGATCCATATCTAAACATGCACACACACACAAACACACACACACACACACATACACACACACACACACACACATATATATATATATAAAATCAGATTTTTATTTTGTTCACTCATTGAGTATACTCCCGTATACTCACCCCCCTCATTTTCCAATTTCAGGGCAAGCAATAGGGTTAGCGCTGTGGTGGTGATCGCTCCAAGATTGAAGGCTCAGGTATAGCCAAATCGACTCACTCTGTAGAGTCCTTAGTCCACTGGTAGTCATTTTACTTTTCTTTTGTTTATAAGAGTTTTATGAACGACAAACGAATTTGTATAAATATTTGACTTTTATTTTGGGATGGTTCGATTCCCATAGATTTAATTTGAATATGTGCTTTTATTGATTTATGCGCACAAATATATTTGAAGTGTTTGTGATTTTATTTATTCATGTGAAGTTTGGGTGTTAGGCTGGTTTAATTTGGAAGTGTTTTGAAAACAAGTTTTATGAATGCCTTATAGGCCTATAGGTTGTATTCT
>JAVXUL010136545.1:0-15233 GCA_035590515.1 Trichilia minutiflora
TGGTGGCTTTGATTAACTTAACATTGTCTAGCTTTCTTTCGCCCACTTCATCCCAACATAAAGGAGTTCTACACTTTCTTCCATATAAAGCTTCGTATGGTGCCATTCTTATACTAGATTGATAACTGTTATTGTAGGCGAACTCAGCCAATGACAGATATCGATCCCAGCTTCTTTGAAACTCTAGTACACATCCTCTCAATATATCTTTTAGTGTTTGGATGGTTCTCTCTGACTGTCCATCTATTTGAAGGTGAAAAGTTGAGATGAAATTCAACCTTGTACCCATAGCTTTTTGAAGACTAAGCTAGAATCGAGGTGTAAAGCGAGGATCTCAATCTGACATAATTGTCACAGGTATCCCATGCAACCTTACAATCTCTACCATATACAGTCTCGCTAGCTTCTCAATTGGATACTTAGTCCTGATGGACAGAAAGTGTTCAGACTTAGTTAATCTGTCCACAATCACCCATATTACATCATATCCAACTTGAGTATATGACAGTCTCACCACGAAATCCATGGTGAAATGTTCTTATTTTCATTCTGGTATGGGCAAAGGTTGAAGTGTTCCCGCTGGCTTTTAATGTTTAGTTTTAACTTGCCGACAAGTCAAACACCTGGCAACGAATTCGGCTATGTCTCTTTTCATTTCAAACCATCAATAACGCTCTTTGATGGTTCTATACATTTTCGTGATACCAGGATGCATTGCAAAAGTTGAATAGTGAGCTTCTTTCAAGATGGTATTTCTTAGTTCATCATCTGAGGGTACACATACTCTACCTCTCAATGTTAAAACCCCGTCATGAGAGATGTAGAAGTATCTAGCATTACCATCCATAATTTTCTGATAAGCTTTCATTAATTCTGGATCCTACATCTGGCTTTTCTTTATCTGTTCTCGTAGAGTAGGTCTCGTAATAAAACTGGCTAACACTGAGCCATCTTGACTGCACTCTAATGTCACTCATAGACTCTTCAGTTCTAGCAACAATGGGAGGTATGTCGATCGAATATACACTACTGTTACTGAGGATTTTCTGTTTAAGGCGTCTGCCATCACATTGGCTTTTCTTGGATAATAGTCAATTACCAAATCAGAATCCTTGATTAGTTTAAGCCATCTTCTTTGCCTCAGGTTCAGCTCCTTCTGAGTGAATAAATAGTTCAAACTTTGATGGTCAGTAAAAATCTGACACCTCTCTCCATACAAGTAATGTCTCAAGATCTTCAGGGCAAAAACAACAGCTATCAATTCCAAATCATGGGTTGGGTAATTCTTCTCATGCGTCTTGAGCTATCTAGAAGTATAGGCGACTACCTTTCTATTTTTCATCAAAATACAACCTAGCCTTTGCCCAGAGGCATCACTAAATACTACATATCCCTCTCTAAGAATAGGTAGTGTTAACATTGGAGCTAAGGTGAGACGATTCCTTAACTCCTGAAAACTCCGCTCACATTTTCATCCCATTCAAACTTAATATACTTCCTTGTTAAGCATGTCAATGAGCCAGTTATTAAAGAAAATTTTTCAACAAACTTCTTCTAGTAACCTGTCAATCTCAAAAACTTCTAATCTCAGTAACAATTTTTGGTCTCTCCCACTGAATAAGAGCTTCCACTTTGCAAAGATCCACAAAGTTTCCTTCTCTTGAGACTACATGTCCCAAAAACATCACTTCTTGAAGTCAAAACTCGCACTTTAAAAATTTAGCGTACAACCTTCTTTCTCTCAGTGTCTGCAGTATAATTCGTAGATGCTGAGCATGTTCTTTTTTGGTTCTCGAGTAAACCAGAATATCATCGATGAAGACGATTACAAACTTATCGAGATAGGGATAGAATACTCGATTCATGAGATCCATGAATGCAGCGGGGGCATTAGCTAACCCAAACGACATTACAAGGAACTCATAATGGCTATAGCGTGTCCGAAAGGTTGTCTTGGCTATATCACTATCCTTAATCCGTAATTAATGGTACCCTGATCTCAAACCAATTTTTGAGAACACACTCGCTCCCTGTAACTGGTCAAACAAGTCATCAATCTTGAGCAGTGGGTACTTATTCTGTATAGTGACCTAATTTAACTTTCGATAGTCTATATACAATCGTAAGGTCCCATCCTTCTTCTTAATAAACAACATTGACGAACCCTAGAGTGATATACTTGGTTTAACAAAACCTTTATCAACCAACTCTTGAAGCTGCATCTTTAATTCTTTAAGCTTAGCTGGTGTCATACGGTAAGACGACATCGAAATTGGCGTGGTACCAGGAATCAAGTCAATGCTAAATTCAAACTCTCGTTAGGGTGACATCGTTGGTAATTCTTCTGGAAATATGTCTAGGAATTCTCTCACTACTAGAACTTGATCAATTCTATACTCAGAAATTATTATGTCCATAATATGTGACAAATACCCTTGGCACCCTTTCCTCATTAACCTTTGGGATTCCAAAGCACAAATCAAACTACTAGACAAAATATTCCGCTCACCTGTGAAGATTATTTCTGATCCCCTGGGTCCTCTGAATACGAATTCCTTAGAAAAACAATCCATTATTGCTCGATGTCGGGACAACCAATCCATCCCCAGTATAGCATCAATATCCTCCATCCTCAAAGGAATCAAGTCTACTACCAGCTCAACTCTGTTCACCATCACAACATAATCTTTAAACACGGTTTTCCTCAACAACTTCTATCTTAGAGGGGTATGAACTATTATTTCTTGATCTAGAGGTGATAATGGGACACTAGCATGAGACACCAAATCAGTATTAATAAATGACCTATTGGAACCCGGATCTATCAACACATATGCAGGTTGGTTGAAAATGAAAACCATACCAGTTACCACGTTTGGGTTGGCCTGAGCCTGATCCTGATTACATGCAAAAACTCTGGTCTGAACTCTATCTTTACCCCTCTGAGTACCATGAGATGCTGAAGAGGAGCTGCCTACTCCTGATCTTCTATCAGTAAAAGCAACTGTCTGCTCAATTAGTGGCTGCTGCTGGTGTGAGTAATACCGACTAGTCTGACCACCCGTCTCCACTCTGCCTAATTTGGGACAAACCCTCCTTATGTGTCCAATTTCTCCACAGTGGTGGTACACATAAGATTGTGGGCATGAGCCTATATGGTACTGTCTACAATTTATGCATCTCTCTACACTCTGGCTCTGCCTCGAACCTTAGGCGTATCCCTGAGCTGATGATCTGAATCTCAAAGGTCCTTGGCCTTGAGGAGAATGTGATGAAATACTGGCAGGGCTTGTAGTAGAGGCACTACTAGGTGAACCACTACTATGACTCTTCTTGGATGGTGAGCCAACCTGTATGCTCAAATCTTTCTTTTTCAAGAACTGACTCATCGACCTTCTCTCTACAGCCAACTTCTCAGCTCGAAGGGCCATCTGAATCATTTCTTTGTACCCTTGATTTCCTAACAGTGACATCTTCTCACGGATCTCAAAGTTCAGTACTTTCTCGAACTTAGCGCATAAACTCTCTTCGCTAGCAAACTCAGGTAACAACTCAACCAACTCTCTTAGTTGAGTCTCATATTCTATCACTATCTTATCCATCTACTTTAGTCGAAGAAATTTTTGCTTCTTCTGATTACAGTGAAAGGGATTGTAGTACTGATCTCTGAATTCCTGCACAAAGTTGTCCTAAATCAACTGTGCAGAGGCTCTAGCTTGCATATTTGCCCATCATGTAGTTGCACTATCCTCTAACAACCTAACAACTACCTTTAACTTATACCTGTCCTCCAGCTCCATATCGTTCAGGTCACCTTCTAATTTCCTAAACCATCGGTTAGCTTCTGTCGCATTTATAGTACCTTCAAAAGGTACACTTTCCAACTGTCGAACCTCTTTAATCAATTTGGATAACTTCAGAGCTGATCCGGATGCTTCAATAGCTTGAGCATTCTAATAAGCCATAAAGGCAGTCCATTGCTCGGGAGTCATAGTTGGAGACATTCCCATATCCGATTATTAGTATTGAGGAGGAGGAGGTTCATGTTACTCCTCGATTTCTGGCTAAGGCATATACGACGTAGCCTCCCCTTCGTCAGGCACTACCTCTCTTCGTGGTCTACCACGACCTCATCTAGGTCTCGAAGATATTTCACTACAAAAGAGCATGAAATTTAATTACACTCATTTAACATGGTGGTGATGCTTCCTATGACTCAACTCACCTAGTTCACTGAAAAACTTTCAAAACCATAAAATCATGCAGAAAGTTTCAAGAATGTATTTTGAAAATCAAGTTTGGGTGTTTTCAAAATCATTTAAAACCAAAAGCTCTGATACCACTAAAGTTGTCAAGTCCCAACCCGTGAGCCAAACATGTGACAACTACCACAGGCTTCCAGGATGTATCTAATCACACAGAATACACCCTGTAAACCTGTAAAGCATGCAAAAAACTTACACTCAAAGTATATACATAGCACTTCCAAAAGCATTTTCAACCAAACACCCAAACTCTCAATAATTTCATAACAATTCATAAACACTTCAAAATATATACCAATCCATCACATAAAATATTTAGTAAATCAGAAAATCGTAGGGTCAACCCATTCATGATAAAATTTAAATATGTTTACAATCTATAAGGGAATAAATAATTTAACGAACTTTTAAAAAAGAATACAGATCCAGTGGACTAGTATAAATCTACGTGAGTCGAACTCGATGTTATACCTATGACTCCAAAGCCTAGAAGAATCACCACCACCGCACACCTGCCAACTACTTACACCTGAAACTGAAAGGTGAGGCGGGTGAGTATATGAGAGTATACTCAGTGAGTGAACTGAAAATATATATATCGTATGTTGCTTAACCCATAGGTAGGAAAACCGATCTCAAACACAGTATAAAACAAGTAAATTCAAGGAAGTCATTTCTGTTTGAAAACTTCAAAACATAAGTCATAAATCATTGAGCTGGCTCCCATTCCCAACAACTATCCTAGCCTGGGTATCTCGAGACCGTCAGTGAATTTTATATGTAGATAAAATATACCATTTTCTAAAAGAAAATTTAAATGCAAGAAAAAGAATATGTAGGGTTTTTTAAAAAAACTTGCCCGTCATTGATGTTTGCCTCGAATCAACCATGTGGTAACATCGTGCTAATCTGACTGAGACTCACAGGTGGTTAAATCATCCACTTATAATCATAATAATGAACACCATACAACTACCCCACTTGTGAAGTCTCCACACTCACCTAAGCGTCCTCTATCTCCTCAGGCCATCCCTAAGTTACACCAATAGCTACTGTGAACAAATAGGCCCTCATGGCCGTCATCACAATAAATATAACAATCTATCCCACTGGCCATATTATCAACATAGACTAATAACAATTCATAATATATCAAATATTGGCTCACTAACCATCAATCATTTACGAAACATATATACCAACAAACCAAATAAATCCATCTGACTCTCCGATCATAGAATAAAGAAACAAGCTCAACGTTTATTAAAACATAAGCATAAATATAAATACATATGAGCATAAAAAACTATTTTAAAACATTGAAAACATAAAAGTGCCCACTTATAGCTTAGAGAGAGTAAACACTCCCTAGTTTCCCTCGTTTTTTGGCGTATCACGCGGATCCCTT
Organism: Trichilia minutiflora; assembly: GCA_035590515.1. Classification (NCBI taxonomy): domain Eukaryota; kingdom Viridiplantae; phylum Streptophyta; class Magnoliopsida; order Sapindales; family Meliaceae; genus Trichilia; species Trichilia minutiflora. The sequence continues at coordinate 5,674 of JAVXUL010136545.1, forward strand.
GCTCGCAATCTGTCGCTTAATGATAAATATTCATATATATATATATATATACATTTTAAAATATGTATGAGACTCGAATGCATGTAATGTATGCTAATCTGGGTTTCCTAAAGTCAGACAAATACACAAAACTGACTAAAACCCTCGTTATTCGTCTAATTACCTATACATTTCTATCACGAATCCATATTATAGCCATACAAGCATAATTCGACTTGATTTCAAAATTTAGACCTGCGAACCCCACACGCTCCCTAGAATAGTAACTTTGGTTACTATTTACATTTACTCATTTTCTAAAAATTTATATTTCTAAGTTCTTACGACTTTTCCAACTTTACTACAACTCAAATAAAGCGTAAAAACTAAAATATACACGATAGATCTATCGAAATCTATACGAATATACAGTAAAACCCATACAAATAAAAGTTGGTAAAACACAAAAATAAATATGCAGATAGGTTAGAAATAAAGCTACGAACCTCATGGTATGGTTGGTTTTCCTCGGTTTCGCTCAGAAGTCTGAAAATCCCAAATTTTCTTCTCGATACCCTAGCTCCTCTTTTTGTTCTCTGCACTTCTATCACCAAAATGATACTCCTATGTAGTTAGACGCGAGGAATGTGGTCGACAGACAAAGAGAAATAAAAAATTCAATAAAATACGGGTGAGAGATGAAGAAGACAGAGAGGACGTGAGCATGAGGGAGAAAAGAGAGGGAAAGGGAGAAAACTCCCAAAAATTGGGGCTTAGCCCCTTTTTTATTAATATAGGGATAAAATTATCATTTTATCCTTAAATTTTCTTAAGTAGAAGCTTCTAGAATGAGGGCAAAATCATCTTTTCACGTCGATTCGATTGAACGAATCAGAGTTCCTTCGAACGAACTACCCCCTTTAGTTGAACGAACCAAGTTTTGTTCAAACGAATTCTTTGATGTATCTTAAAGTCAGAGAGCTTCTATTTTGCCGATCGAACGAATCCTCATTCATTTGAATAAACTAGCACTTCGGTTGAACGAAAGACTCCTTCGATCAAACGAAGTTCAATTCGATCAAACAAATCCTCATATTAGTTCGAATGAATATGAGGCCATAAATTTTTCAGGGAGTTTCCAAATTATCGATCGAACAAACTAGGCTATTCGATCGATCGAACTTGTCAAAATGATAATTCTCACTTGAGTCCTCTCCAAATTGAAAACTACCAATGGGGTCCCTAAGTTCACACTCTTAACACTTTCTAACTAACTGATTCTTAAGAATAACTCCCCAAACTATGCTAACGTGCTAACAAAATTTGTGATAAATGCAAATGCATGAATAGGAAATGTGTGAAATTATAAATATACCCTCGGGCTGAAACATGGGGTTCACACCACTAGTGTCCTTTTGGTCTCTGCCTCTACACCAAGGAATACATAGTTCAAACTAAAAGGATAAAGAGCCAATCAAAAAGAGCGATTTGAGTAAGAAGATACCGTTATTCATCAGAGCCCTCAATTTAGAGAGCTCGCTTCTATAGACTGCCTTGGATGTCAACCCTAAGGCCATCAAATTGTTCACGCTCAACAGTTATTTTACATCCATAATAAGAAACTCTAGGAGTCTGTTTGTGACACCTATCGGGATATCTGCTTGGTACCTCCTAGCAACTGTAATAAAAAACTTATCAGTGTTAGTATAGCCCCCTTCCCTATAAAAAGCAAAGGTATTTATCACATGTGTACCGGACTCCTGGAAAGAGGAAGGAAGGGAGCAGGGAGAAGGTTTGGTACAATCTCTACTAACAATAAATCAATGATCTTTTCAGTCCTTATTGCAAGAAAGAGTGCCCTTCACCCTAGACTGGAACCCGTCATGAACTTGAAGAAAGTACTACTCGGGATACTGACTGGTATTCCTCTTGAGAAAATACTAGTGTAATACCTCATCTAGAGTCGAGACGTGACTCTCCTTGAAGAAACTCAGAATGTACAACTCACTCAAGATCCTCTAGCTATTCAGAGTAAGCTGATAGAGAGGGATCTCAAAGGCTTTAAAGAGCCTAATGAAGTAACTTTGCAGGGGAAGACGGGCCCCTAGTAGCAAGTATTATTCATTAAATGCCAGGTCACTCAGGACTTCGTTCTCAAACAATACCCTTAGTTGCACGCTGTCAGGGATATCACAAGCCTACCTGTAGGCTAGTAGGTCCACCTTATTCACTGTTGAGATAAACTAGTCCGCTTTATTTGGCCCCCAAGCCCGAGCCTGCTCGGAGGCATCCCTTCTATCTTCATCAGATTTTTGGGTCCTGATAGGATCCCTGGCCTTTTCCAGACCGCTAATGGTAGCATTCTAGAGTTTGCTTCTATCCACCATTTTTCTGACCACAGGAAAACCTAGAGATGTATAAACATCTGACAATTTTCAAAAACTAAAAAGGATCCCAAACCCTTTACCTTTTTAGCCGAGACGATGAATCTACTAGCAACATATGAAGAAAAACTCGAGCACATGCACCTACAAACACACAAAGAGAAGAATAGAGGACAAAGGAGCAAAAGAAAAAATCGATCTAAGAACAACAAGAAGTAGAAGCAGAAAAAGAGTAATAGAGCACCAGGGTTAGAGTAGAACATTCGCAAAAGGTAGAAAAGTAAAAATGATAGCTAAAGAAGAGGGGTATGTATAGTAGGGAAAATTGATCTTCACTGTCGGTCTGAATAGACAGGGGATGATCACGTGCCCAAGCCTAAACCCCTTCAATATTTTTGTGGCTCGAGAAATAATTGAGTACCAGCCATCAAGATTCTAACACGTAGTCCATTAACAGTCGAGTATTCAAATTTTTAGAAGTACGAAGTGCCGTAAGCTCAGGGATAGCTGTGTGATGCGACTCCTGACAAACATCATTTAATGAGCAAGAGTTAAGAGTTTTAAGAAAAGATATGTTACCAGGCAGCTAACGACTCTGTCAAGTAGGATTTTCAGTGACAAAGTAATTTCTAAAGTGCTCTAACCATCTCAGAGGTTATCTCCTTCACTGTGACACCCTGAATTTTTAAGTAAGGGTATTTTCGTCTTTTTATATATGTATGCTTGGGTTCTGTAAGGATTGATAGTATTTTGAGGGTTGATATGAGGTTTTAAAAGAGTTAAATTGATTATGGAATGAGAATAGGTGTCAAAAATTTAACGGGAACTTGATCACAAGAGAAAACTCAAAGTGAGAAGCATTCGGTCGAACGGATACTAGACTTCATTCGAACAAATAGGTCTAACTCAATAAAAGCTTGGTTCGTTCGATCGAACTGAAGGCACCAGACTTACAGGGAGCTCGAGAATTTATGATCGAACGAATATATGATTCATTTGAACGAAACATCATTCGATCGAACGAATGCGTGTCTCGGTCGAACGAAGATTTGGGCCAAAATTTTTCAAAGGCTTGGGAAATCCTCGATCGAATGAAGGGTTCGATTCGTTCGAATGAACCCCACTTCGATCGAACGAACTGCTCAATTCGTTCGATCGAATCACATAAAAAGATCGATTTACCCCCTTCTAGAAGCTTTTTTTCTTAAATAATACTATTTTGCCCCCACTTTTATAAAAAGGGGAGCTGACCCCTCTTTTCTTACGTTTTCTTCTTCTTTTTCACCTTCTCCTCCTCTCTCGTTTCTTCCCTGCTCCATATATACACACCTCTCATTTTTTATCCATTCTTTGATTTCTTTCCATCATTTTGTCGCATTCAATGTCTAGACTATGTGGGTAGCTTTGATTCATCGCAAGGAGCGTAGAAATCGAAAAGGGAAAGTTAGGGTTTCAAAGCTTATTTTGGGATTTTCGAGATTCTGAGTCAAATTGAAGGAAACCAACACTACCACAAGGTTCATAACAACATTTCTAACCTATCTGTATATTTTATTTTGTGTTTTATCAATTTTTGTTCGTATGAGTTTTACTATTTACCATCTTAGATTTTCTAGCTTTAATGTATAAACTTGAATTTTCTGATGCTAGTTAGAATGTAGAAATATTGGGTAACTCGTTAGGAAGTTAGAAATGAGAATTCAAAAATTTTGGGGTGATAGTGAACAGTACCTGAGTTACTGTTCTGATAAGGCCGTGGGGTTCACGTGTGAGAAACGTAGAATCAAGCCGATACACATTAGTTTACCATGAATGTGAGATTTTGGCATAGAGGATTTGCTAATCGATTGTATAATGAGGGTTTTACTCGATTTTGGGTATAAACCAATTCGGGGTATCTGGGGTAATTACATTTTACGCATGCGAGTCGTGTTAATAGTTTAGAAAGGGATATTGATGGAATTTGGATATATGTATATAGAAATCGAGCGTGAGGACCAAGAACACGACTTGAACGAGGAACTCTAGAGAGTGCGTACCCTACCTAACCTGTGAGTGGATTCTTTTATGTCTTTATTACTTTTAAATGTTTTTGATGTTTTTATATACATACGTGTTTGGTAAATGTTGAACCTTTATGAATAATGTTCTTGTTTTAAGCTTGGTTGTATAATAAATATATTTATGTATCCTAATGTATGTGTTTATTAGTTTTGTAGTCGGAGAGCCAATTGGTTTTCTTGGTTTGTTGATTTATACGTGTTTATGGGAATGATGGCTTTTGGTCCATTTATTGTGATTTGAGTATAGTGGTTTGGCCAATGGGCCCTGTTTTGGTATTGTGCACAATTTATAGCCTTTGAGCCTGTTTTTCATATATTATATTTTGATATGGATTTTATGATTTATGTTACGACCTGAAGGCCAGGTTTTGATTTGTGTTTTATGATGATGTGGCCAGCGGGCCATGTTTTATAATTGTATTTTGGTGATGAGGCCAAGAGGGCCCAGTTATTGATGATATCGACTGTGAGAGCTTGTTTGATTACTGTAGCTACAGGATGGTAGCTTGGAGAAGAGTTCACTGGGATGTGAACCCCAAGTGAGTGCTGATGTGGTAGCCTAGGAAGGATCTAGGTAGAGGTCATCTAGGTGAGTGCTAATGTGATAGCTTAGGAGAGAACCACGATGTGGCCGCCTAGGTGAGTGTGTGAAAGATTGGGACAAATGATAGTCCATCTAGAAATGTGATGTGATAGCCTGAGGATGGACCTCGAGGAGGCCACCTAGTTGAGTGTGTGCCAGATAGAGGATTATCTGGAGCTGTATTTATATAGGACAGTTACGAGTATCACCATGTGACTACTTGATAGCCAACATCAGTGGTGGGCTTCTTTTCTAACTAAACTATGCATTATTTTATTTTCTGCATTTAAATTATAGTTTTTAAATAGCATGTTTTTATAATGCATACAAAACCCAATGATGGCTCGATGTTGCGCCTGATCAGCGTAATTACCAGGGAGATCGACTATGCCCAAGGATCTTCTTAATGTTTGATAAGTTTTTGGTTTTAGGATAAAAAAGAGAAACATTAAAATTGTTCTTCCTTTCAGTGTTTTCATTGAATAATTATTATTTGATAATGTCTATGTTTATTATTATTATTATTATAAGTTATTTTATTGTTTTATTATTGTTATTTCCTCACTGAGTATACTTTAGTATGCTCACTCTTTTTTCCACTCACAAACAAGTAGCGCAGCGGAAGCATGGAGGGTGGTGATAGCATCAGAAGTGGGAAGTTCAGGTATTGACTCTATACTCGACTCACACTTGTCATTTGAGTCCACTGGGAGCATCATATATTGTTTATGATTTTCTTGGGCTTGCTTTATTTCCAAGAACAAGATATTTATTAATATTTATGAAATTACATTTTGTAATCAAATCATATTGTTATTTTATGACTCAAAAAGTTTGTATAAGATATATGTTATATGAATGATTTTATTATGATGGATTTGATGATAAATGTTTTAGAAGTGTTTGTGTTGATTTCGGATATATAAGAAGTTTGGAAGTTGGGTGGCTAGATATTGGAAGTGTTTTAATTGTATGTTTTTGAAATTTTTCAGCCTTATAGGTTCTTAGTAAACGTTCTAGATCTAAGGAATGCTTATCAGAAATCTGTGACGGTTGTCACATGTGGGACCCAGGGTTAGGGCATGATATTCACAGCTAGTTTGCCTCAGGTCTAGTAAAGTCTTCTCTTTCATAAGTCAGATTGAAGCCAGAATGATTCGGTCATGAGTTTCTGGCATACGCTTTGCAAGTCTTACACCAAAAATTAGGGGACTAGATGTTTGGGAAGAATATGCGAGTGACACGTGAGATCTCATTAGAAAAAAATGTAGCACCCTCCGTCTTAGGTATTTCAATTTCTCAGGAGAATCCGACCTCTGGTCCCAGAGAGTCACCCTCTCAGGAGAATCTGGCCTCTGATCCTAAGGAATCACCCTCTTAGGAGAATCCAGCCTTTGGTGGGAGTCAACCTCTCAGGCAAACACGTAACCCCCCAGAGGGCATCCAACAACCCTCAGGTAGTTTATCCTCAAGACTCAGAGACGCACCACAGTTTTCAGGTATCCAACGATTAAAGCCCTCAAACAGTTAGCAGTCGAAGTTCTTAGAAAGTATGTGTCGCCCCAAGATGGACCCATTTATCCCCTAGAAAGTGCAATATCAGCCTTACAACTACAATAGCCTCTCAGGGAAAACATTTCCTCTTCACCAGCATGCCGATAGCCCCGATCAGAGAACCCTCAGTCATGTGCCCACATTACAAAAAATAGGAATGATTGCTGATACAGCAGGCGCTATGATGGGAGTAGATACCCAACCTTGGGAGCTGCCTGTCCCATCCTCCTTCTATTTTTAGATAATGTGATAGTAACAAATCTAGGATTCACAAAAATATCAGCTAAAACATTGATAGAATGTGGTTACACATTGCCCAAAGACACTAGTGTCCCATCATTCCTATTCTTCGATGCCTAGTTACCATCACCAAGACGCTATAAAAGGGGGGATTCTCTAACAAAGAGAGGGATCTTAAGTTTTTTTTCTGGATTTAGGATTTGGATCCAATTTTGGGTAGATCTAATTTTTAACATTCTTCTTAGACTTCTTCTTCTTCACTCTTGGTAAAGGCATCTTGTTTCTTATGTTTAATTTTGATTTACTTGTCAGAATTTATCATATTTTTCTTCACCACTTCTGACTTAGGCATCGGAGTTTTCCCATCAATAACCCCTCATGACGTGACTCCGAAGGTGTTATTGGCTTATAAGGACTTGGAGGTAAAGCTCTGTATGCAAGGATCCGACCATCAACTATCTCTGACGAGGATCCAATGACGCAACAGTTACATTTATATTCACACCTCAATAGAATTATTTATCGAATATGATCAAAGAACAATAAATCACATGATATATATGTAATTAATGATTTATTGAAAGATTATGCTAGTGTACGAAGTGATCCTTTGAGCTGAGATATTAGAGTCAAATCTTATGTGGATATTCATAGTTTATATGATGTATAAATATAGGACTAATCACATCTGATATAATAAAGTCGATTTGGTTGTACATTTCTCATATAAGGATTTAGATGATAATCGAGATAGAATCAATTGGCTCGTTCAATATGATTGAGAGTTTCTGCTAACTTTATATAGGTTCAAGTTCTTAAACGAATATCGATAGTTGTCTGAAACTAAATCTTTGATTAAAGCAAAATAAATACACATAAAGAGTTCATGGGGTGAGTTCAAGATATATCGATTAACGATTTATAAAATATTAAATTAGGGTTTTGATATTCTATAAATCTTAATTTGATTAGGATTGAACAATAGAAGAATTTTACTCACATGGTAAATAAAATTAGAGTAAAGTTTGTTGAAGAATTATTTCATTGTGGATTAAGGATTATGATATATTGTTAGACGCTAACCATAGTTGTTGAGTTTCGAAATGTTCGAAAATGACACAGTTAACTCACTTTGAACCTTCATGGTCACTATAATATTCTTAAGTCTTAAGAAGTTACACGGGAGAGAGAAAATTTTTTTATAGAAGATTAGTACCTTCGAAAATAATTTAATAAGCCAAAAAATATATATATGTATATATAAATATTATATATATATACACACACACATATAAAATTCTTTAAAGAGTTAAAAAATTATGACAATTATGTATATATATGATTTATGGTAAATTATATATACTTAATTGTTATTTTGATAATTATCCAAAGACTAATTCGTAATTGTCATTACTGTTTTTAGAAATAATTATATTCATTAATTGTTAATTAATTTTTAAATTAAAACCATTTCCTTAATAGTTAAGGAAATGGATAAATATACATTTTTATTTATTTTTAAATGATAAAAGACTATTTTTGGTGCAATTTAATTGGTCCATATGTATTAATTTTAATTGGTTAAAATTAATTGACAATTGTCAATTTAAATATTAAAAAAAAATTATCATTTTTTCCCCTTGGTTATTTTCAACCAATATAAAAAAATAGGAGAAAAATTGTTTTTCAATTTTTCAAAAAAAGAGTTTTCTTCAAGCTTCCTAGGGTTTTAAAAGGTGTAAATTGAAGAGGTTAATTGTGTTTATAACTTAATTTTATCAAATCTTTATCATAAAAATGGTATTAGAACATGTTAGGATTGTATCTATGGTGATGATTTGCTTATATATGATTTGAATCAAATGTTGAAAACTATGGATGAATAGTTAGCATATTAGGGTTTATAGGAAAGTTTGTTTCTCATCTATGGCTAATGTGTTTAAATCCTTTAAAATTGGATTTTGATGAGATGATTGGAACGTATTGGATATGGTTTCAGGTTTTAATTTCATTGATTTTAATACTGTTGATGTTAATTTTGCGTGAGATGAAGAACTTATTATAATAACATGAAGAATTTGATGAAATCATGATGAAAACTGGATCAAAAGTATTTGAATCCATGTGTTATTAATTTGTCCATAATGTGAATTAAGGTAGCAAAATGTTTTTCATCTTGATTTTGCATGATTAAATAATGAGATTATTTTGGTTTGGTGGCATTGGTGACAAAAATTATTTTGTTTCCAAATTTCCATAATATCACCATTTTAAGTTGGTTATGGAAAAATTGTTTTTCGTTTTGAATTATGTGTTTAAATGGTTTAAACATGTAAATGGAACAACTCTAAGTGTATTTGTTAAAGTGTGCAATGAGATTGACTTGTATAAATGATTGTGGTTGAAAATTGGTTAAAATTCGTAAAATTGTTCTATGTCAATTTTCACCATAATATGATTAATATTTGTTAATGGTGGTTTTGATGAATATATTTGATGTATAATTAAATTTGTTTGAGGTATATGCAATTTGATTGTGTATAAAAATGTATTTAATATGATTAAATAAATTTTTAATTGTATATATTTTGATTATGTGTGTAATTTAAATAAATGCATGTATATGTTTATATATGATTTTTTGCATGATGAAAATGTGCATGATTACTTTTTGTAATATATATATATATATATATTGATTAATGTAGAAACATATATATTACTAATGTAAACATATTATAAGGTAGAAACGCTATA
>JAVXUL010136566.1:0-15231 GCA_035590515.1 Trichilia minutiflora
AACATTTGAATTAAAAATACACAAAATCATTTAATTAATTATCAAATAATCAATATTTTTATAATTCTAATTTTGCCTCCGGGAAAGGTCGATGTGTCATTTACATTAAAATGCACTAAGAAGAGATTAATATCACTCAAAACACGAGTCAAGATGTGTTCAAAGTCTGATTACACAAAAATTGGGGTAAAAATCATTTTGTGGAATGAAAGGTGCAGTGGACACATACGGTACAGGTAGTTGACGTGGGTTGGTGCTGGTGTGGACAGCGTGTCATACACATGCCTGCACCAGCAAGGGCCACACACCCGTACGCTAGTAGACGGATGGGTGTGTGGCTTACACGCGCCTAGCTAAAATTTTACACGGGCCTTGCCCCCTTACGCCCGAAATTTTGCCATTTTTTCTCTTTAATTTCAAAAGGTTTCAAACTAAAAACAAGCCACAAATCACTTCATAATACATCCAAATACTTGGAAAAAATACCAAAACTAATCACCAAGCCTATTTGATACACAAAAACCCTTGACAAACACAATGGTGAAACATGGTGCCCAAATGGCACCTAGATGAGTTCAAAACTTAACTTTCTCAATTTGCCAACTACCACAACCATTTCTAAGCTTCTTTTATCATTTAATAAGACTTAGAAACACAATGTAATTGATGAAAAATAATTTCCCATCATAAAACCCAAGTTGACACCAAGCTCCCCCAAATGACATCTATTTAGGGTTTCACCAAAACATCAAGCAAACAAACCACCATGCCATCAATCAAACATGTTCTGATATCATTTCTTGATTTCTAATGGCCAAAAACATGCATAAATGAAAGTTTTATTCCTAAGAAACTTGCCCTAAATCTATGCATTCAAATGAGAAAACAAGGTGCCAAAATGAGAGGGTAAGATGCTTACCTTGCAAGCTTTCTTTCTTGATGAAGATCAAGCCCAAAAGAATGGACTCTCTTCACTTGAAACCCTCCCCAAGGATCTCTCATGGCTTCCATTTTCATGTTAAGAGAGAGAGAGAGAGAAGAAGATGACCATTTTCTTATGGAAAATAATAAAATAAAAGGATATTTATATTTTCTAATTTCTTTTCCAATTAAATAATTATGTATTTATCAAATAAATATCATATTTAATTAGAGAATCATGTGATACATGCATATGTATATTTGTAGGATGAAATCTATTCATTTTGGACCAATAGGCTTGTGACAAAATTGCAAATATATTAACAAGTAATATAATGCCAAATGTTTTCATATAAGCCATAAAAACAATTATCATTTTCTAACTTATTTATCAATAAATAAATTAGATAAAGAGTATATTAATTAATAAATTAATTAATATAAAGCCTTTCTAAAATGCCATAAATCTGATACAATTATCATAATGTCATTGATCACATTATACATAAGGATAAAATGATAATTTCTTTTCAAATTAAACATTTTAATTTAGAATTTATCATTTTTTATTAAAGTCATATTTTAATATATTTGATAATCATAATTACTAAATTTGAATATGTAATTTATAATAAATTACATATTTGTATCACATAGGAGTAAAATAGTTATTTTGCACTAAATTAATAATTTAATCTAGTTTTCATCATTTCATCTTAGAATCACATTCTAACATGTTTGATAATCAATATTATCAATTTTGGGTCATGTAATTCGCATTAAATTACTATGTGATATCAATATATCACTTCTTTAACTCTTTAAAGAATAATAAATACATATAAATATAATGATTATACGTATTTATTTCGGTAGATTCAAGTTATCATGAGATTGCTAGCCCTTTCTTGATAACATTTTATCTTCTCCTCCTTTATGGGAACTCTCAGGGAATTGGGTGGATTGTAAAGGTTCACTGTGATTCAGTCGTGAGCTTATGTCGAACACTTCGACTCTGAATATTTCAATACTCAACGACTATAGTTAGTGTCTAGCTATGCACCATAGTTCTTAAGTCACGATAAAAAATCGTCTTTATCAAACCTCCAATGATTGCACATAACATGTGAGTAATATCCCTCTATTTTCATATTCTGATCAAGTAAGGGTTTATGGTTTGTCAAAATCCTAATCTCGATATCTATATGAATCATCGATCATATGGCATGATTGCTTTAGCCAAAGACTTAAAATTTGGACATCATATCGACATTCATTTAGGAACTCAACTTGGACAGAGTCAATGAAAACTCTCAGTCCATAGCGTTAAGTCAATGAATCCCATCTTGACTGTTAATCGAACACCTCTATGAATAAAGAATACCCAAACTGGCTTTTTGTACAAGGCATGATTAGCCCTTAGCCCTGTACGTATACACCATATAAAATATACCCATCCATATAAAGTTCGATTCTAAACATCTTAGGTCTAAGGATTATATCGCACACTATTGCTATCAATTGATAAATCATTGACTACATGCATACCATGTGATTTGTCAATATATAGTTCTATTCGATATATAGTTCACTCACTATATATCCATACTAATACGCTTATAATAATACCCATATTGTCAACCTACATATCTTCATATGATATCATTAGGTGATAACTAGTATGCTTACTATATGATATAGTTGCCTAATCTATATCACGTACGTAAGGAACACTTTGATAATTTTATTTAATAATTAAATAAAAATAACTAGACTATTCACATACATTTTTTATATACGATCATGCCAATATAAAGGAAACAGCTAATGTATATGAATAAAGAACAATTCTTTCATGACTAATCAAAATTTTATATAAGATCACTAGCCCTGAAATCGATAATACGAATGGTTTCTAGGGCCACTAACACGATAACAAGAGTTTTGCTTGACGATTCAAGGGGAATCAAGAGAGAAGGGTCGCAGATAAATAGTAATCAAGAGGTAAAATCAAGCAAAAGAGGCTCAAAACATACCTACCAACTTGGTTAAGTTCACCCCTTAGTTTATTTCTCTAATTTGAATTACTTTTGAGTATGAATCAAGAAAAAGGTAGTTAGGTTACTATTCTTAAAAGCCTAGATTTTGGACATAATCTAGTTTATCGATTAAATTGAAAAATAAAGATGTTTAAGTACATCAAGACATTGAGAAAATTGAGAATGATTTGTTGATGAGTGAAAATGAGAATAGCCAGAAAGGTGGCTATGGAGAGAGAGCGAAAGGAAAGAAAGAGCTTCATATCTAATAATTAAGTAACGAAGATCATTACGGTGGTTAGTGAAGGGGAGTTTATCACATTAACCCTAGGATCTTTTCTAGGTTCCTTAAGCATGCAAATATGTAAGTTTTCAACTTTTGAAAAACCAAAGCAATTGAATGAGAAAAAACTCACCCAAATCCACTTTTATTGAAGCTTGAAGTCCTCTCCCAAGCCTCCAAGAGTATCCACACTCTAGCATGTTAAAGATGGAAGTGGTAGATGGTTGGAGACTTTAAACATTTGCAAAATAATTTTGTAAACACTTGGCAACCATATATTCATATATCTTCATCTATATGCATACATAGTTGCAGTTGTGGAAGAGACCACGAAGAACTCAACTCCTTGCTCCCTTCTTTATCTTCCTTTCTTCCTTTCAAATATATATATATAAAAAACACCTGTAGATTGATATCAATACAAACTCTTTATAATAAATATTTATTTCAAAACAACTCAATACAATCATTACTCAAATGAATAGAATACATAGTTTTCAAATTTATTTAATACAAATGTTTTGCTCGGTTCAGTGGACCATACTATCAAAAATGAGTCGAGTACCTAAAAATATTATTGAAGTCTATGATTAACTAATCTATACCCGTACATGACTGCACTAACCTGAAATAAAAAAGTGAGGGATAAATATTTGAGAAAATATTCAGTAAGTGAATAAGAAAAATGAATGAACATATAAAAATCCTTATTTGAAACCATATTACCAAATCTCACATGGTATACAAACAGTCATTCTCACTTTGAGTAGAATCCGTTCTATGACCTATTAGGTTTCCCTTTGTGACATAATCCTCACCTTGTAGAGGTACTCTATGATAGTCTACTTATAGTCTATTAGATTTTTATCCATAGGACAACCCTTACCTCATAGAGCTGCTTTGTGATCTATTGAACTTCTATCTCTAGGAAAATCCTCACATTGTAGAGTTGATAGACAATAGCATGCTAGATGTCTTTAAATTAGGTCTATTGGATTTTTATATATTAAACAATTCTCACTTCGTCGAGTAGTATACTCAAGACCGATCCATATGGCCCAAATTAAAAATGATGGCTCGAAAGCCCAAAAATTAAGCAAAACCATAGCACTCAAGGCCAAATCCATGAAAAATTGGCACTCAAAGCCAAATCACAACATAATGAAAACATTGGCTCTCTAGCTTCAATCTAGATTCCATAATCATAACACATATCTATTTATACACACTTTACCACCAATATCCAAATCAAACATGATAATTATAACCAATGAAATCAATTCACATCGGCCTTCGACCGTCATTATACAAACATACAAACATACCAAAGCATATATAGTCATCAAAATCAATAGTTATATCTTACCTCTGGCCTCAAACACATCACACTAAAATCATCATGAAAATCATTACCTAAATATATCATAAATAAGGGACCCTTCCAGTCACCACATAACAATATTTAACACCTCCTCAATGTAATTACATAAAAGTTTTTATTTCTTTGTAAACATAAAAGTATCTTTTTTTTAAACAATATTTGAGTCTCGTGCCTAGATTCTAAGGGTATAACAGTAATTTTTCCTCCTCTATGTACATACATTTGCATCCATAGCGTATACTATTTCCATGTCAGCACGGATTTGTTATTATTTTGGGGATTTAAGATGATTAAGATTAAGTTTTGGGGTTGTGAACACAGGGACCTTAACATAATTAAATGTTAGTTTTATTTTTAGTAAGACCCCAATGATATTTTTAAAATTTGGGGAGGATTCAAGTAAGATTTTTAATTTTATTAGGTTTGATCGATTGAATATGGTAATTCGTTCAATCGACATTTTAAGGACTCCCAAAAAAATTTGTGGTTTCAGATTCGTTTAAATGAATAGAGAATTCGTTCGATTGAATAGACTTTCGTTCGATTGAAAGACATGTTCGTTCAACCGAGATGTATGCCTCATTCAAATGAATTGGGATTCATTCGATCGATAAAATGAAAGCTCCCTAAAATTTTAAGTGTCAAAAGATTCGTTCGAATGAACCCTGATTCGTTCAACTGAAGTGGATAGTTCGTTCGAACGAACGATCACGAAATAACAATTTTACTCTCATTTTAGAAGCTTCTCCTTTACATTTCTTAAGGGTAAAATGATTCAAACCCAAATCTCATGGTCTTTCCTTCTTTTCTTCTTCCTCTCCTCATTTTCCCTCTTCCTCACATCTCTCTCTCTGCTTTCTCTATCTACCACCTATATTCTTATTGCTATTTTAATTTTTCACCACCAATCACTCAGATTTTTCATTTCAAACTTCCCGAGAGCATTAATTTGATGGTACAATCACGGGAAATAAAAAAGGGAGCTAGGGTTTTGTCATAGCATCATTCCTAACTCATCTGTTGTTTCCATTTTTTATTTCAGCAAAGTTTTATAATATGGATTTTATTATTTATTCATGGGTATTTCATTAGATTTATCGAATGCATTTGAATTTTTATGTGTTATTTAAATTGTAGCAAAGTCGGATAAGTCGTTAGGAAGCTTTGGATACAAATTTGAAAAATTTTGGTTGACATAAACAGTAACCAGGTTACTGTTCTGACAAGTGTATAGGGTTCATTTATCGTAATCACGAAATCAAGCTGAAATACGCTCGTTGGGCTACAATGTGGGTTCTTGATAGTAATAAATGGATAATTTAGATGAATAACGAGGATTTAACTGATTTTGCTTATTAATGAATTTTAAAAAAAAAACTCGGGTTAACATGCATTACACGCATACGAGCTTTACTTATAGATTCAAATTGAATATTGATATATTTGGATGCACGTATTTAGGCGACAATACGAAAACGAGAAATCCACGTGACATGCCGAGGAACGAGGGGAACTAAGGAGTGTATACCCTCCCTAAGAGTGAGTGAACCTTTTATATTTTCTTTATCATTTTAAATAGCTTTTGATATTTTTAAATTATATATAAATGTTTGATAAACGTTAATCTTTTATGTACATTGCTTCTGTTTTATGAATACACGTTTATATGTGGTTATTTATCGTTTGAGATGAATATATTTATAAATCTTATGGCCGATGGCCTATGATAATTTGACATTCATTTTGTATAAGATTTGATGAGATGATGAGATGATTATTGTGATATTTGTGAAATATACGGATATTATGATATGTAAATTGGTGATGACGGCTATGATAGTCGGGATATTTCACTGTAGCTACAGAAAATTAGCCTGGGTGAGTCCACCTGGATGTGGTCACCTAGGTGAGTGTGGTATGAGGTAGCTTAGGGTTGGTCTGATAGAGAAGTCATTTAGGTGAGTGTAGGCTTCACAGGTAGGGATGATGTTGATGTTATGTTATGGAGATTGATTTGACCACCTGTGAGTGTCATCAAGGATAGTCACGGATATCACCACGTGACTACTCGAGGCGAACGTCAGTGGTGGACTTATTTTTCTAAATAAGTCATGCATTAATTTATTTCTTACATACCAAGATAAATTTTTATAAATAGCATGTTTTATCTGTATATAAAATCCACTAACGGTCTCGGGACACCCAGGGCCAGGGTAATCACCGAGAAAGGGAGCCAACCCAATAATTTTAGATATATGTTTTAAAGTTTTCAAATTTAATAAAATGTTTTGAACCAGGTTGTGTATAATGTTTTCAAACTATGCTTTCCTGATTTGGATTCATTGTTGTTTATTTATTTAAACCCTAGTTTGCTCACTGAGTATACTTTCGTATACTCATCCCCCCTCACTCTCCAATTTTAGGTTTAGAAAACTTTGGGCGAATTCAGTTAGTAGTGGTTTCTTTCAGACTTAAATTGCTTCAGGTATACATCTATTAACTCACTTGATTGGGATATAGTCCACTGGATTTGTTTTTTTAAGAACTTGTTGTGTCATTTATTTATTTTCCTATAGATTGTAAAAGAGATTTGTAACTATACATTTTAATCTCATTGTAGATGGTTTGACTCCACAGTTTATTATTTTCATAGATATTTTATGAATGGATTGATGTATATACATTTTGAAGTGTTTTGTGATTGCTTGAGAAATAGACTTGAAGTTTGGGTGTTTGGAAGGTTTTATTTAGAAGTGTTGTTTTTATATTGATTTTTATAAAGGTCTTACAAGCTTATAGGATGTATTATAGTGATTGAGTATATCTTGGAGGTCTGTGATGATTGTCACGTATGGGATCCAGGGATTGGGGCTTGATAGGTGACTTCTTTGAAAGTCTTCAAGATAACCTATTATTAAAAATAAAATCATGAGTCCCCAAATATTGGATCAAAGCGGATAGTCTTGGAGCAAGAATTACAAATAACTTGTTTTATAAATTTTTATATATAATATGGATATCTCAAAATTATATATAAATTTTAACATAAATAAATATAGTTTAAGAATTATTAGAAAAGTGTACACACTATATTTTTTATTTAATTAAAATATAATTATATATAATATAATATTTTATTTTATTCTCTCTATTGTATAATCATTTATTCCATTCGATTCATAATTTTGTAAGTTATCAATAAATATTTTTCTGTTAAATATATTTATACAAGTATGTTATAATTTTTGTTTACTCTTATTAAGATAAAAAATGTTATAATAAATACGGAATAAATTTTTTAAATCTAATGTTTAATATTAAAACTTTATTAATAAAATAATTAAAATAGACAAATATAAATAATTAAGATTTAACAAAAAAATCTATATTTATCAAACATAAAATTTTTAAAACTATTTATTATTTTTAATCTTTTTTAAGTCATTTTCTTAATTTCAAAACTCACAATTTATGCATCATGTGAGTAACGGTGAGTTGTATTCTGCCTATAGCCAAATTACTTAACCAAAAAAAAATGATATTCAAAATTTACATATATTATTTTTAAAATAATTTTTAAATTTATTTAAGTTTAAATAATAAAATGCAATATCAATTAATTGCATGTCAAAATTGATTGTCTTGATAAATAAGGATATTTATGTCAAAAAAAAATATTTAAGGGCTACAATTGTATAGCTAGAAATTAATACTAGTACAAAAATTCATTGAGATAGGCTAAAAATATATTTTTTATTTCTTTTTTAAATAAAAATAACTAATACATCAAGATTATTAATAAAATTTTTATAATAATTTTGTTTGAATAATTTTTTGGAGTCTAATCTAAAGGTTCAGGCCCAACATTTGATCCATATCAGTTATCATAAACCTATTAGTTAGTAGAATTCTGAGACCCTTTGTTATAGTATATGGGGCATCCGAGACTATAAATATTAAAGAAATATATCGGGTTACTTACAGAAACTATGTATCTTAGACTTATGGCTATGTCTATAGTCCGATGTCTTCTATGACTTCTCAGGGATCGACTATACTCTTCATAAGTTTATGTGAGATTTTAATTCAATAACGAGATCCAAAGACTACGCAGTAGCAGAGATTTTGACCTTATCATCAATCATGAATATTTATCTGTATATGTGATTAAGTACTACCCTCACGATAGTAATATCCTATAATTCACGTAATAAATTTTTAGAAAAATCAATGAGAATGGAACACGTATTAACGATAAAGGATATAAATGATTAATAAATAACAGCCTTCGTGTGAAACTCGTCCCTTAGGGTTATAGGTATAGTGGTAAATTTCTCATAAGTTTACTTGCATATTATAGTGTGTAGAGCATGCACGAGAGGGTATGATAACTCGAGAGTATGTTTCGAGGAGGTGAATGGTGTGGGATATGAGTTCATGAGAAAGAATTGAATTTTTGATCTCAAAATCATCTTCAATTGAGAAAAAGTTCTTTATCATTTTTGTAGAGCTCAAAGAGAGCTTTCCATTGATATATTATGGATTTTGAGCGAATATCAGAATTCAAAGTTATAGCTATTTAAAATAGTAATCCTCGGAAGGAGGATTAAAGGCAAAGGTATCGATACCTTTAGGGAAAGGTATCGATATATTGCTGGGTGAGGTTAAAGATATCGATACCTTTGATGAAGCGTATCGATACCTTGGTGACGGAGGTGAAATCTACTTGCGACGAAACATATTGATAGCTTGTAGGCTTAGTGAACAATAAATAGCCAAACGTATCGATACGTTAGGGGAAGGTATCGATACGTTACAGGCATGATGCCAAAGGTATCGACACCTTTGGGTATTTCACAGCTTATTTACGCAGAACAGGGGATCGTCTTTCTCATTTCACATTTTCACCTTCTCTTTGTCCATTTTTGACAGAAACCTTTCTTTCTCACTCTTAAAACTGATCTCAATCATTTTTTCATCAAACTCCTCCATTTTAGTTCCTATGAAGTCAGAATCAACACCAAAACTCAGAAACCTTCTTTGATCGGAGTTCTAAACTTTGGTTCAAGTGGGATTATGAAAGAAGAGTTACGATAAACAATAGCCAAAAAGAGAGATTCAAGTCAAAAAGGGGCTCCAAGCTCACCAGAGATTCAAGCCAAAAAGGGGCTCCAAGCTCATCTACCAGTTTGGGTAAGCCGATCCTTAATCTCATCTCTCTATTTTGAGTTATCATTTAGCGTAGATCTAAGAATATAAAGCTTGGATACTGTTCACAAAACCCTAAAAATTAGGGATTTTCTCGTTTATCATCGGTATCGATAAATTAGAGGGTTTTGATAGCTATTGGTGTTCAAATTGATGAGAAAATTATAAATAGAGCGGGGTTTTGTATAGAATAGTATGTGTAGAGAGAGAGAGAAAAGTGCAAGAATAGTATAAGTATGCATCATATCATGCACACATATTATGATAGATTGTTGAATCTGTGTTTGTATGTGTATCAAGATGCGATAGCCGAGACAAAAAGATCTCCATCGCGAAGAGGATATCGAGAGGGTGGTTTGCCACCCTAGAACTGTGAATAGACACATTCCTTTCCCTTCATCTCGTTTATTATTATTTATTAATGAATATAATGCTACAGATGATAGCATGTGAATATATATATATATGAATGTATGTATATGGATACATAATTGAAATGAGAAGGCGTTGAAAGTATGTTGTGTGGTGGTCGGGATGGCCCCTTATTTGTGATAGAGATAGATTTGTTATGAAACCTAGATTGCCATGAATGTGAGATTGGAGGCCTAATGTGTATATTTGTTATTGTGATTTTGAGGTCAGAGGCCAATTCTATATATGTTTTTGAATGTGGCATAGTTGAGGGTAATGGTTAGGGTGTCATACTCATTGATTTAGCCTTGTGAGCCAACATGTTTTGTTTTATTGTTTTGGCCTTATGAGCCAACATGTTTTGTTTTATTGTTTTGGCCTTGTGAGCCACAGATAATGTTTTTGGCCTTGTGAGTCAACAGTTATTTAATTTGCCTTGATGGGCTATTGATGTTGATTTACAATTCTGTGTGCCATGTTATTTATTATATATGGGTGAGGATTGGCCATACAACTCATATAGAGTGGGTGGAATCCAATAGACCCTAGAGTGTGGATTGATCATACAGTCCTAGGTAGGATGGGTGGAATCCACATGTTCAGGCTAAAGCATGCTATCCTTATACTGATATGATAATATCCCAACCAGGGTTGTGGATCAACCATACAGCTCTGAAGGAGTGGATGGGATCCTATAGACTGAGGGATATTATACATAGATACATATCCCCAACAAGGGTTATGGATTAGCCATACAGCTCGAGGGAGTGGATGGGATCCTATAGACCGAGAGAATATACATATTTGATGTTATATTGGTTTTCTAGACATATATATGATGTCATTTTTTATTATACTTGATTTTATGATTATGAGGATTTTTCATAATCAATATATAGGCCTCTGATTTCTGTTTTTGTGTATTTGTCTACTCCCTGAGTATTTTTCCAAATACTCACCCCTCACTTCCCGTTTTCGATTAGTATAATCAAGCGCGGCATAGCATAGCTAAAGCGAGACTTCAGCACAGTTTTCAGGTACTCGACTCAAGTTTTTACATTATGGTCCACTGTATAGAAAACTATTTATAATAAAATAATTTTATGTATTTTGCTTAGCCAGGAATAACTTGTAATGTATTTTGAGAAAATACAAATTTGATACATGTATGATTGAAAATCTTTCATATTATATTATTTTATCTTATTTTTGACAATGAGTTTGAAAATAGGTACTAATGCCTTTTGGGTCCTAGGGATGCATTCTAAGTGATAGGATGTATTTCTGGGATTCGTGACGATTGTCACGTAGCCGATTAGGGTCGGGGCATGACATTTAAAATCAATAAAAATTGGGTAAATAAAATTCCACCTTTCTAATGCCTCGATTAATCTCAAATTCTTCTATATATAAAAAAAAACAATAAGTATACGAACATACACTCAGTGAAAATAGATATGAAAATAAAATATTAAAAAAGATTTTTAGTAAAACACTTTAATAAAATAATTTTTGAAAATGTTTCTTCTATTTAAAACTATTACCTACTACTTATATCAAAATTATTGGACTTGACCATCTATTCTTAGCAATTACTCTGATCAGTTATAATCCTAAGCCATCAATAACTATCCTCATATCAAAATCCATTATACAATACATATATTCATAAAATATTTTCAATGAATTTATAATAGAATTATAAATAATTTTTTATTAATAAATAAGGCCCATCACTGACATTAACCTCGAGTAGTACAAATAATCTATACGACTATCCTCGATATGCTCACTTAGTGGATCTTTCCATCATAATGAGAATAATCATCTTCTTTATTTTGACCTCACCGGTGCACTACTCACCTTGGATGGCTTCTGTCTTGGTTTATTCCTAGGTTACTAAACTCTGTACTCATAGTTTTAGCCTCGACCTCAGTATTAGTAACTCAAATCATATTAATATCTGTTGGTGCATAAAATGTCAGGTGACGTCTTAACACTAACAAGGAGTAATTTAGCAAGTAATGCAATTGCGATATGGTTGAGTTTTGCCTAGTGTTTTTTATAAAACAATAACACTCTAGAAGTAACGCTAGGAGGGTTTTCTGATGAAAAAATTCTGATACCTAAGTCAGCGAAGATAAAAGAAAAGAGAGAAAAGCTTTAGCAAATATCAGACGTTAAGTTATGAGTAGAAATAGGTCACTGTACATCAAAGCATCATAGAAAACGGAGCCAGATTGTCTAACAGGTACACACGAACAAAGAGCGTCGCTAGTCTCCATTCCGAAACTGCACCCTATACCAGAGATAGTGTGCTTATCGCTCTACTTCGCTTGATTCTCATGCCAGTGGACTCATCGCTCAGCTTTAGGCCTTATTAGCTTCATTTCTGAAGTGAGCATGAAGTGACCAGAATTCGAATCCCTTTATGTTGTGATTGATCCTCCTTTTATAAGCCTCCTAGGAGACAGGTGGATGTGACTTGACATCGAAGAATGAGAATGATGGGATTGCCTGCTCTTGAATAATGTGCTAGTCGCATTCATTTCAGAGCTGTATTGTCATATTGGGAGGCTGTAAGTCCTGCCACCATCACACCATCTGAAATTTGGCAGGCGATAAGACAAATAGTTTTTATGGCAGGACGACGCCTCAGGCTATAGAACCTTTAATACCTTTTTAATCATTCTTATTTTTATATTAATATTAGGAGCCTTTTGGACTGGGGATGAAAAGTCTTTG
The DNA here is from genome assembly GCA_035590515.1 of Trichilia minutiflora. NCBI lineage: Eukaryota > Viridiplantae > Streptophyta > Magnoliopsida > Sapindales > Meliaceae > Trichilia > Trichilia minutiflora. Next base: position 12,989 of record JAVXUL010136566.1, read on the forward strand.
GGGGTAAATGTCCTCTGGATTGAGGGTGGGAAGTCCTCAGGATGAGGGGCGAGAATTTCTTGGGATTCATTGCTCTCTGTTTTAAGTGCGAGGAGTCCTTAGAGCCAGGAGTAAGAAATCCTTAGGATTGGGGATAAGGAATCCTTGGGGTGAGGAGTTCTCGAGATGGGGAATGAGAAGTCTTTTGGGTTATATGTTCTCTAAAGGTGGACTTGCCACATGTATGCTTGAGGGTCCTCCACATGACAAACTCATTTTTTACCCCAACATCCAGTCCTCTAGTTTCTGGTGCAAGACTTGTGAGGCTCGTAGTAGAAACTCTAAGTGTTGGTGAGGCCCTAGGATATCACTTATCTAAAGGAGGTTGATGTGTACTACTGATACGAGGGGAGTGGATGACTACTGAGGGACTAAAAGGTAAAAGGCGTTCCCTATAATGATGGTCTCATACCTGTTGCTCGTATCTTTCTTCTGACGTGGCTCCATCTGATTTTCCGTCCTCTCATTTATTAAATGTTATCAGCGCAGGGGTTACCTCGTAAGTCACTTCCTAAGTTGGCATCGCTTCGTATCCTGTGAGGGTTTAAATGTTTGGCTTTCTGAGGTCTATGTGTCTGAGAGAGGGTGGCTGTGATTTTAACTGTTCTCGAGCCTCGGAGTCATTTATGAAGTCTTTAACATGTGGTCGCTCTCGATCTATCAAGATCAACGGTTGAGATCTAGGGTTTTCACCTATAAATACCCCTCCCCTTTTTACTTTTGTCATTATCGTTTTCGGATTTCCTAGGTAATATTCTGCTCCTTTTTCTTCTTTATCCCACTGCGGTTTATCTCCATTTTTGGCTTTTCTTTGTGTTTGTAAGTGTTACTGTTCTAGTGTTCATGATTTTCGCAGACCTTTTTTCTTTCTCAACATTCGCATTCAAATAGCAAAAATGGATCCAAAAGATAAACTCTCTGACATGATCCGTGCTATCCTGAAATATATCAGGGTTCCAATCAACACCCAAGAAAGGGGGGATGACGGTGAAAACCCCTCAGAGCAGGCCCATGCCAGGGGGCCACATGATGCAAATTGGTATCCCTCAACAATTGGTGAGGCAGATATGTACTCCTTTATATAAACGTTTAACATCCCCGACAGTATGCAGTTGAGGGTACCATTGGCCCATGAGATCTCAAGCGCTCTTGCCCCAGGGGAGATAGCATTAAATGAGGAACACCTATTGTTGGGTGTCCGACTCCCCATACAGAGGTACTTTGTCAGGATTTTTGAAGGTTTCAGGATCCCTCTTTGCCATCTCACACTGAACAGCTGGAGAATCAAGAGCAGCCTGTTCGTATTAAAGACCAACCAGCAAAGCTCTGCTTTGACTCCTGACGAGGTGTTGTTCTTGTACGCCCTTAAGAGGAATACCAACCAATATCTCGGATGGTATTTCCTGTCCATTTGCCTAGGGTATCAGTCTAAAGTGAATGGTAACCCCTTCAACATCAAGAACTGGAAGGATCGCTAGTTCATTACTAGCGAGGGCTGGACTGAGTCCTTTGTTAGCCCTCTTTTTTCTTCCTTCTAGGAGACAGGTGCGCGTATGATAATTTGCTATGATATTCTCGCTTATAGATCATAACTGCTGACATGCTTTTTACTGCAAATGTAGGAAAGAAAGAACAGAACATTCTGGCCAGCATCGCGGACAAACTTATCAGTTTATCCACCATGGACGTGAAGGTGCTACTGAATGAGATTAGCTTGGAGAAGGCGGGCCTGGTGCCTCGAACCATATCGAGAAGCGAGCTCAACAAAATAAAAACTTGATTGAGCCAAGGTACTTCTACCTATATCCTTGAGCGTTGTTTTCATTCACCCGATAAGTTGTAACTGTGTTGTTCTTATATCTTCAGGGGCCGAAGTGTCTCAGGCTAGCAAGAAGCAGAGAGTAGACGATGTTCTGAAGGGGATGCTCTCGAAAGGTACAACCAAGGGCATAAAATTCTTTGCCCTTGAACCAAGGCCCCTGGTGACAGAGAGATGGAGCCTAGTATGACTGAGGTCCAAAAGAAAGGTCCCGAGAAGGGAGAAAAAATAGAACGAGCACTCAAAAGAGAAGAGTATCTTGATAAGAGAGCCTACAATAGATTAGAACAGTCCTCCCTAGAGGGATGACCCACCCCCGACCAAAGATAAAGGAAACTGAACAATGGAGTATAAAACGGAGGCCAAGAACAAGAAGAAAATCGGT
>JAVXUL010136577.1:0-15231 GCA_035590515.1 Trichilia minutiflora
TCTGACTTTATCTTTTGTATTTATTTTATTTTCTTCTAAATTGTAAATTTCTATAAAAATCTGTTCCAAGTATAAATATGTTTCTCTTAGATTTTTCATAATTTTAGTTATATAGCATTATTTAAAAACGAGCACCTACCCTGTTTAGGATTTATTGTGATGTATCCTTGAGTTAATCTATTATAACATTTAGTAATTTTATTATATCAACCAAAATCCAATTAAATTTCTTAATTTTTTGAATAACTTGAATTCAAAATATTTCATAAGTTTGTTGATGAAAGTAAAAGCAAAAAATAAAATTAAAGCACATAGTTTAGAGAAAATTTAATTTTTGTTGGTGAAAAAAAATTAAAATAACAAGTATAAAATATATGCATTTAAAATAGGGTAAAGTTATTTTCAAGTAATCTCATTCCGAAATTAACTAAAAATAGGAAGAAAAAAAATCTTATTTTGTCCTTCATCTTTTCTCGTTCGTTCTTGGATGCAAATCTTATCAAGTCTTCTATTTGCATAATGACATGCAAAATTGAAGTCAATTTTAGTGCATAAATTTATATTAAATTTATAAATTATAATATTAAAATTCGATAATTAATTTAACCGTTTAGCCGGTTTTATCTTGTTATATATAATTAAATTAACCAAGAAAATATAATTAACTAATGCAATTATACGTACATATTTTGATACAATCTTAAATTATATTTTATTTTCCTTAAAATGCTAAAAGAATTCTTGCTTTCTTCTTGAGTAAAAGATTTTGCAAAGTTCATAGCATGACTAAGCATCCCACTTCAAGAATCACAGCAATTGAACTGTTTATTGCGCATGTTGTGAATGACAGCTTACTTCTCGCTCCATTCATCTGTGTATATTATAAAATGGTAACAGTTTGTAACCAAATGTACATATAATGCTAGCAATAATTTTACTTTTAACTTTGATTAATTTATTAGAGGAAACTAAAAAGATACTATTAAGAACTCGAGTGAGATGTTCATCTATTATTTAACCAGTTCAAAAATAAAATAATAAACCACTGCAATGATTAAACTTTTTGATGGAGTTGCTCTTGTTCATTATTAAATTTAGTTTTTATTATTAGTTGAGAAATCTTTTTTGCAACATGATGGGTTATTGTTATTTATATTAGAAAATAGATTTATAATATAATATAAAAATATTTATATTTATGAATTTACAAATTATCTTACTTTTTATATTTTATATATAATTAAAAAATAAATGATAACAATTTAATGATCATCAATTTTGTTTAATGGTTCAAAATAACAATTTACTTTATTTATTAATAATAAATAAATAGTAGTATGACAAAACCAAATTCTCTTAAAAGTAGATTATTATGATTAAAATAAAATATAAAAACAATATATAATAAGTAATTTCATTTTTATGGTTATTTTTTTAGTTTTTACTAATAATTTATTTTTTGTTCATTGTTTTCCGACATTATATTGATTGCAAAGTAAACAAATTAATAATAAGTAATATCCTGAATAAAGTGCTCATAATATTACTATATTACCTGTAATTAATTTTGTGTTCAGGATTTAAAATTAATTAATTTATAATCACAGAAAACTACTATAATCGCAACATAAAAGCATAAAACTTCTTGATAATATACTTTGAAAATTGAAAACATTTCTTCTCTTAAGAATCAATATAAAAATAAATAAATAAATATTACATATGTACAAAAAAAAAAATTATCAAATTTTGTGTATTAAATTATAAACTTTTTGTGCCAAAAATTAAAAAATCTTGATACCAATCTTATTTTATTTGTTATTGCATATTATAATATGTTTGAGGATATTCGAGTAATACCAAAATATTTTTTTAACCCCCCCTAGGGGTGGTTTGGTGGTAAAATTTAGGTCAATACTTATATTAATCCTAAGTTTGATTTTTAGATCTCTCACTACGAAGCATATTTTCAAGTCTCAAATATTAAAGGGGTCGGGTCAGGGATTTTATCCTGTGCTTGATCTCGTCATAATGCGATCCTTGTACATGTATCATGACTCAGGATGACTGTCTGTTAATTCGAATGATCCCATCCTTAAAGGGGTACGTCGATCTTGTGCGTGACTAAACCTTTCGATGAAAGCTGAGTATAAGAGTTTCTCCTGATTCAAAAAAAAGTACCAAACTTTTAAAACATTATTCTATTTAACTTTGTTATTTTATCTAAACTAATCAAGCCATAAGATGAAAAGTAATCTCATCACGATACGTTTTGAGAATTGAATTGAATGCAATAATATGACTAATTAGGATTTAACTAATTAACTGAATTAAAGTTGTTCATTTTAGGGGTTAGACTTATCATAAGATAATCTTACTTTAGGTTCGCAAATATAAGTTTTAGCGGGAGTAAAAATTTGTAAATAATTAAGTTAATCAAATATTAGTTTTGCTGTTATAATTTTCCAATTTTTTGTTATAATTTATTAAAAAAATTGAAAATTATAAGAAAATAATTGGAAATTACAACTATAACTCAATGAAAATTTAAGAATTACAAATATAAATTAAAAATTATAATAAAAAATTAAGAATCATAACAAAAAATTAAAACAATTGCATCTAGAATTTAACGAATTATAACTTTGCTCCATCATATGGCTAATCAATCAAAAAGAATTAATTATAAACATAATTATTACTAAATCTACAATTTAAATTAAATATATTTTTGTATATAATATTAATAATATTATATAACAATACACATATTACTTAACACTTTCTCATCAGCCTAATAGTAATAGCAATTATAAAATAATATTTACTAATTAATCATAAAAAAAAACATTCGTATTAAATTTTTATGTATTAAAATTTTCTTATCATTAATTTTCAATAGGTGAACATTTTATGTATTTTTTTTGTATTGTAAGAAAATTAATTTAAGAAAAAAATAGAAATTAAAAAAATGCTAATAATGTTAATAGAAATTCAAAATTGAATTTAATAATGTAATAAATATTCCCATTATTTTCATTATTAATATTGGTACAATGTAATATTAATAGTTTCAACATTAGATTTTCTTTAGAAGAATTAAAATAAAAAGAGATTCACATTACATTTTCACCGATTCAAAAGAACAAGTAGACTATAAAACTCAGTGACACAAAAATTACAAATGGTAAAATTACTAAAATCTACTGGAGATAAACTCCTGAAGTACATATTCAACATTTAAAGGTTAACCCATTCTACTGTTGTAAGAAAATACTGTAAAGATTTCAATTTAGTATTGTGATGTGGTAATTTTTAAAACATATTTATTATTGTCAGATAAAAATTTTAAATGTTAAATATGAATGTAAAATTGCATAAATTTGTATGGTAAATATGTTTGGTAATCACTGATTTAATGTACATTCGCATAAAAGGGTATACTTGTATTATACTACTCATTACGTGAATATCTCATTCTTATCGTGTTATTGCTAAATCACTGAGACAAATAAATGGAGTTGATCGAGCTTGGTATGTTTATCATCCTGTTCAGTAATCAATTTTAATTCTGGTAATATAAATTCAATTCAATAATAGTAAGTCAATTCAATACTTGGTCATGCTATCTAATTATAATTAAATTAACCAAAATACGTACTTAATTAATGTAATCAGATCTCAAATGATATAATATTTTCTTAGAATGCTAATGTTTTACGTACTTCTTTCTTGATTAAGGGATTTTGGAACCCATCGACATTTATGATCATTTATGATTAAAGGTTATTTTTTTCAACATTGACACACACTTTCTCAACTTCTCATGTTGTTTAGCTATTTTTTTATTAAGTTTTACAAAATGTTCATAGCATGACCAAATAGCTCGCTTCACAATCACAACACTAGAAACTATCTCTTTAATGTCTTGTGAATGATATGTTAGCTATTAGAACTCTCATCTGTGTATAAATGATGTTTATTGAATTATATATCTATATTTATGTTAGGACTCAAAAGAATGAACTCAAATCAAGAAAAAACTAAGTTTGCTGTAAATGAAATGAAAAACACAGAAAGAATTCAAACCAAAGAAACAAAACAACAACAACAAAAAAAAAAACCTGAAAAACAATCACACTCAGCAAAAAGATTTACGTAGTTCGGTTCACATAAAACCTACATCTAAGGACGATCTTTTCAAGCTCAGAGAACTCTATTGATTTTAGAGAATTTACAAAGAAGAAAATTACAACCAATCATTCCCTCAGATTGTTATAGTCAATGCTTAAATCCCCCCAAACCATCAGCATTTCAAGAATTCAAGACTGAAACCCAGAATTCGTTATATCTGAAGGCGAAATGACATATTTGCCATTAATGAATGTAAGCAAGATACATAACAACCAGGGACAATATTGTAAAATCACTACCACCAACAGACTTAACGAACTGTTGATTCTCTTCTTCTTCTCCTTCTATAGTTCGAACTGTTTTAAACAAACTCCAAAACCAGACTCCATTATGCCACGATTACTGGATCAATTACCATCAATTCTCCACCTTGATCCATAATCATCAATAATCTTCTGAGCTTAGCCTGTCTCACACATTTCTCACAAAGTTTCTCCTGTATTCAGCAAGCTTAGACAAAGTTGTAGCTTGCTGGATATAAGTGGTTTAGTTAGCATTTTTGCAGGGTTCACAGAAGTGTATATCTTCTTCATTTGAACAATTCCAGTTTCCACCACATCTCTTATAAAATGTAGCTTGACATCTATATGCTTAGATCTTTCATGAAAAACTGGATTCTTAATCAAATGCAAAGCACTTTGATTATCACAATAAAGGCTCAAGTTTTCTTGCTTCAGTCCAAGCTCAGACACTAATCCCTTTAGCTATAATGCCTCCTTGACAGCTTCTGTTGCTGCAATGTACTCGGCTTCAGTTGAAGATAAAGCTGCAACATGTTGGAGGCTTGATTTCTAGCTGACAGTACACCCTTTCAAGGTAAACACATACCCTGATAATGACCTCCTCTTATCTGCATCACTTGCATAATCTGAGTCAATGAAGCCCTTCAGCCACACACCTTCAGATAAGCCTCTGTTGTATGTCAATCCAAAGTCACAAGTGCCTTTCAAATACTCGAAAGTCTATTTGACAACTCACTAATGTTCCTTTTCCGGATTTCCCATGTATCTACTCACCATGCTTAATGCATGTGTTAAATCTGGTCTTGTATAAACCATTGCAGCTGTCATAAGAGCTTCTCTTACACCCGGATTCATTCATAAATGAGTTGAATCTCTTATACCACTGCCTTGGGGACTGCTTCAGCCTATCTAGTGATTTTCTAAGCAAGCAAACGTTTTTTTCATCTCCAGCAACCTTGAAGCCTTGTGGTTGTTCCATATAGATCTCCTCATCCAACTTTTCATGCAAGAATATTGTTCTTACATCCATTTGGTCTAATTCTAGATCAAAAATAGCAACCATTGCAAAGAGAAATCTAATAGATGTATGTTTAACCACAGGAGTGAAAACTTCATTATAGCCTACACCTTTCTTCTGTGTAAACCCTTTAGCAACCAGCCTTGCTTTAAACCTTGGAGAATCATCTTTGTTCATGACTTCTTTAATTCTGTAAATCCATTTTAAACCAATGATCTTCCTCTTTTCTGGTCTCTCAACTAAAGTCAAGGTTTGGTTCTTTTTTAGTGAAGTTATCTCTTCTTTCATAGCGTTCATCCACTGTCTCTTATTCTCACTAGATGTGGCTTCCTCAAAGGTTCTTGGTTCATCTGCATTTAGAGTTTCTACCATAATCAGAGCATACAAAATCATATCAGTATAAGCATACCTTGCTGGTGGTTTCACTTCCCTTCTTTCTCTATCTCTTGCTAGCTGATAGTCTTGAAGGTTGTCATGAGTGTCTTATCTCTCTTCTGTATTTGTCCATTTTGGTTCATGGCTTCCAAACTGCTCCACCTTAAACTCAACCTTATGTTCATCAGGTGAGTTTCTGGGTGTATGTTGAGAAGATTGAAAATGCTCCTTCATCATTGAATCTTCATGAAATATGACATCTCTATTGATAATTCACCTTACTTGATTACCTTTCTTGCACCATAATTTGTATCCTTTGACACCTGCTGGGTAATAAATAAACCTTCCCTTCACAACCTTCTGATCCAATTTGCCTCTTTTAACATGTGCATAGGCCTGACATCCAAATATTCTCAGGTTACCAAGATCTGGAGGCTTTCCTGACTACATCTCTTCTGGAGTCTTCAACTTCAGTGCAGTTGATGGACTTTTATTAATGACATAAGCTGTTGTGCTTATAGCTTCAACCCACAAGATTTTGGTAGATTTGATTGTATCAACATGCATCTTACTCGATCTATTATGGTCCTATTCATCCTTTCTGCCAATCTATTCTTCCGTGGGGTGTAAGTGACAGTTTTGTGCCTTGTATTTCCCTATTGTTTGCACCATTCACTGAACTTGTCATTACAGAATTCCATCCCATTATCTGTCCTTAAGTTTTTCAGCTTCAAACCTATTTGATTCTCAATCAGCAGCTTCCACTCTTTGAACTTAGGGAACACCTGATCCTTTGATTGTAAAATGTGAACCCAAAGCTTCCTAGACCAGTAATCAATGATAGTGAGAAAATACCTAGCACCATTAGGAGTTTTGATCTGAGCAGGACCCCATAAATCAACATGCACATAGTCAAATGGTCCTTTAGTTGTGTGCTTTGCTGGTTTAAACTTCAATTTGGTAATTTTTTCTAACACACGGTTTTCATAAAACTCTAATGGTCTTATAGGCTCACTCCTAAGTAACCCTTGTCTATAAAGTTCCCTTAATCCTTTCTCACTAATGTGTACAAGTCTCAGATGCCACATTCTAGTCCTATGATTTGCTTCTATTTCAGAAGTTGTGAGATTGATCCTGGAATCTAACGTTAAGCATATATAAACCATTTCTCAAATCTCCCTTCATAAAGACTAATGACCCTTTTGAGACTTTTAGACTACTATCAGCAATCTTGATAGTGTATTCTAAATGATCCAGCACCCCTAGTGAGATTAAATTCTTCTTTAGACTCAATACATACCTCACTTCATTCAACTCTCTTATTGCTCTATCAAACATTCTCAACTTGACATTGCCTATACCAATTATTTGACATGATTCATTGTTACCTAACAGCACTTTTCCACCCTTATAATAAGTGATTGAATCAAAGAAAAGTTTATGTGGACACATATGGAAAGAACACCCTGAATCCATTATCCATTTATAGTCTAACCTTTCTTTGGTGGCAACAAGAAGATCAACACTATCATAGCCACACCGACACCTCCAAAGCTATTGAAGCATCTCCCTTCTCTTTTTACTTTTCTTTCTTCTTTTTCTTTCTCTCAAGACAGTTTTTGATGAAGTGTGCTTCTTTATGACAGAAGAAACACTTCCTTTTTCTTCCTCTAGACTTTGATCTTACTTGTTCTTTCTTTTCTTGTTTCTTTTTTGGTTTTCCTCTTGCAGTGAGTCCTTCTCCTGTTGAACTGCCAAGACCATTCTTCCTCTTCTCTTTAGTGTTAAGAGCATTTTTCACATCTTTTAAGGAGATGGTTTCTTTATCAAAGGTCATGGTATCAATGAAATGCTCATAAGAACTAGGAAGAGAACTCAGCAAGATGATGGCAAGATCCTCATCTGATAACTTTGCATCTAGGTTGTCAAGATCTATAGTGATCTTGTTAAATTCATCAAGACGGTCCTTTACAGATCCTCCTTCTTCCATTGTCAATGTGTATAATCTTCTCTTGTGATAGAGACGATTATCAATTGATTTAGACATATACCTTGCCTCCAATTTCTCCCACAATCCAGCTACTGTGTCCATATTCAAGGTTTGAATTTCCCTTAGCACCCCATCACTCAAGCTCAAGATTAGAGCACTATATACCTTCCTCAGCACCTCTTCCTTTCTTTCTTATGATCAGGAAATAGGTAAACCTACCTCTCTATGCAGTGCCTGGTCCAAACCTTGATGAACCAATAGAGCCTTCATTTTAATGTTTCAAATGTTGAAGTCATTCTCCCCATCAAACTTGTCCAGTTCTAATTTCGTTTGAGCCATCCTCAAGCACCAAGCTTTGATACCACTTGTTAGGACTCAAAAGAATGATCTCAAATCAAGAAAAAAACTAAGTTTGCTGTAAATGAAATGAAAAACACAGAAAGAATTGAAACCAAAGAAACAGAACAATACCAGCAAAAAACACCTGAAAAACAATCACACTTAGCAAAAGATTTACGTGGTTTGGTTCACACAGAACCTACATCCACGGACGAGCTTTTCAAGCTCAAAGAACTCTATTAATTTCAGAGAATTTACAAAGAAGAAAATTACAACCAATCATTCCATCAGATTGTTATAATCAATGCTTAAATTCCCCCAAACTATCAACATTTCAAGAATTCAAAACTGAAACCCAGAATTCGTTATATTTGAAGGCGAAATCACACATTTGCCATTAATGAATGTAAGCGAGATATATAAAAACCAGGGACAATATTGTAAAATCACTACCACAACAGACTTAACAAACTATTGATTCTCTTCGTCCTTTCCTTTTGCATTTCGATTTGTTTTAAACAAACTCCCAAACCAGACTCCATCATGCCACGATTACTGGATCAATTACCATCAATTTATCAAGTCTATAATATATATAGTAATAATAATTAAATTTTTACATCAACTTTCATTAATTTATTGGAGGAAATTAAGTTGTTAAGAGTTATAATTTTTATTAATATGTATTTCAAAAATATTTATTATTTCAGATTGCTATTTGTTCTTTTAGACTTTGTGAGTCTATTAGTGGTTAGTTTATTCAGTCTCTGAATAAAATATTAAACAACCTCTCAGTAATTTAACTAGAGTTATAACTCATTCCAAAGATCCATTCTCAGTGAGTGAATTTAAAACATCTATATTTACTTATTCACATTAATTGTCATTTTGTTCACCACCAAAATTATATTTTAGTATTTACGGAAATTTATATTTTCAAGCAATGAGTTTTCATAGGTAAGGAAATGATGTATTTGTAAATACAAACTAAAATATTTTAGTAAAAAAAGGATTTTTTTTATATTTTATATATTTATTTTTATACAAATGTTAAACATAAAAAAGAAAAAGAAAAAAAGAAAACAAAAGAAATTGATGTCAATAATCAAATAGTTAAAAAATTAATGCTATAATTAGTTATATATAATTAATATTTTAAAAGGTAATTTGGTATTCATTAATTCAAATTAATAAAACTGCAATTTTTAAGTGATATATGGACTTTGAAGTTTTTGAAATTATTTTTTCTAAATCTTATGTTTACTTCTAAGAATTAGCATAAAAAAGAATAAATTAAATATTATATATTTAATAAAAAATCCATAAAATTCATAACTTTTTATGAACTAAATTATCATTTTAATGACATAAATTAAAAATAATTTTATCGTTATTACTTATTACAGTATGCATGAGATTCAAATTAATTAAGTTGTATTAAAATGTAAAACCATTAATTAATCTTTTTAATTTATAATTTGCTCGAAATTGACTGAGACATGTGATAAAACAAATACTTCCAACAAGTTAAACGATAAAAGACAATTGAAAAAATTGGTTAACTTTTAAAGTATTGTTTATTTTTAAATTAAAAAAATCCTATTTCTTATAATTTAATTAATAGGAAAAAAAAGTTTAAACAATATTCAAAATTATTCATACAAATCAAATATTTTTACTGAACTTGATAAAGGAAGAGAGTTTTTCTTTTAAGAAAAATTATTATTTTATTATTATTATTTTCTAAAAATTACATATAATTATAAACTGAAATTAACAAAATTTTATTAGAAATTTTATTGGACATTTGTGGCTGCAAATTGGATTATAGTAAGTTAATTTCGGAATATGTATTTCTCTTATTTTTTATTCAATTGTTAACACACAGTGAATGGTGTAGAGCAGGTAAAGTGACGTAATTACAAGCAGTAATTAGAATATACTCAAACTTAATTACTTGATTGCAAGAACGTAATTGTTATGAAATTGGAGGTAATCAATCGTTAATCTACTAATCTTATATATATTTACAAAAATATTTATTTGTAAAACATTCAATTTTTAAGACTCACATCTTAATTAGCTTATATTCTTATTGCAAATGATGGCAAATGAAATGATTAAGCCTATCATTTTCTGTTCAATTTTCTTCTTTTTTTTTTTAACTTAAATTAATTCTTCTATTTGAATGTTGAATTAATATAAATAATATTATTACAGATTAAATTAAGTTCTACAAATCATAATAACCTAATTCAATAATAGAACCATCCATTTAGTGTATTGGGCTTTTTTTTTTTTTCATCTTGTTCTGTATAATTAAAGAGTAATGTTAGAGTTATATATTTCTTATACAAATTAATTGTGATAAGAAAGTTAAAAGAAATTATGCTTAATTCTTTTCTTAAGAATTTTGGGAAAGATAACCATTTTAAGATAATTTAAGTCTAATTAGATGATAATTATGTCAACATGTAGCATGTGTTGACATAGTTATTCATGTTGTATTATATTGGTGCAAGAATTGTCCGTGAACCTCTTTGCAATCAATGTAGAATGATCCAGTGGATGAGGTGTGCGAGCGATGTTACTGTTTATTAGACGACGATTTTTTACGTCAGAGAATGATCGTAAAGGTAGCTGTTTCCAGCAGAGCTTCACCTCCTAAGCCTGCTAAGAAAATAAACACCTTCGGAGTGACGTCGAAAGGGGTTCCCGACGAAAAAACTTCGATACCTAAGTTAGAAAAAAGGTAGAGGAGTGGATGGCACTTCCAGTGAAAGCAGCAAAAGAAATCGAAAATAACCAAAAATCAGAGAAAAAATGTGTTAAAGATTATCCAACGAAGATAGTGAGGGAAAACGGTGATAATGAGGCTGCTGGATCTCTCTCAATCTCTGAGTGTAGCCCCAAATGCTCCAAAGTCTCTCTCTAACCATTTGAAGAAAGTTGCTTTATATAGTACTCCCAAATAGTGACTTGGCATCGGAGAATGGAAAGGATGTGATATCTGACATGGGACAGTATGCAGCCGAATTTCATAAATGACGCTATCACATCTGCAGATTTTGCAGGCCTGATACCGTCCCATCATCTGAAAAATAGTCAGAGGATGCGACAAGTAAATTTATGGTAGGTGGCTACCTTGAGTGATGAGCCAGCTGTCAGTAATCCTTCCCATTTTTGAATAGGGGGCAAGTGTTAGATGATACACTGGTTCGAAACTTCATGCAAGCTGATAGAAGAAAACCTGCCCTGAGACGATTTCCAAGGGAAGCTATCCTAGCTCTGAGGTGGTAGATGCCTAAGACGCACTACTGTTGGCTGTGGAAACCCTGAGAATGGCTCCCTATCTTCTTGACGCTTGAGGTGGTGGGAATCCTGAGACGATGGTGACTTTTTTGGGACAAAGGTTGCCTAGGATGATAGGATTCTTGAGCCGGAAAATACCCGAGGTAGGGTACACCTGAGGAGGAGTCCAACGTGGATTACACCTGGCTACTGGCTACGTGTCTTTCTGATGGGGTATCCACGTGTAGGTCTATATTTTCTCCTAAACATTTAGTCCCCCAGTTTCTGGTGTGAGACTTGCAAAGCTCATGCCTGGGTTGATTGGCTTTTTGTGGAAAGCTTCTTGCTTACTGGGATTCCTTCTCTTTCTTTAAACAGGACCATTAGTTGGTTGGTGACGTGTTCTGCAGCTGTCAATAGTTGTTGGCAATTGTCGACAGTTGTTTCTGAGCAGGCGACTGTTTGGGTATTAATTTGGGATTGGGATTACGCCACATGGCAAATCGCTTTTGGGGGAAGAAAAGACGGTACCTCAAACATTGGGGCATGGGCTGGAGCACGTGACAATGCCCTGGTCGCTAAGATCTACAGTGGAGATAGCCCCCTTTTCCTATAAATACCTCCCTTTTTTCACCTGTCATTTTCACACTTTTTACTTCTCTCTTACTTTCTTTATCTTTCGTTTTCCGAAGCTCCTTATTTCTGCTCTTGTTTCCTCTACTTTTCTTTGCTTCTTTATTACTTTCATACTTTTTGCAAATATTTTACTATGATGGCCTACAGAAGAAGTTCGAAGAATGTAGCTCGCTAGAGAGAGTCTACACATACTGCCACATCTACCCAGGAGAGAGGGGAGGATGAGAGGGTGGCTCCCAGACAAGCTCGGGCAAGGGAGCCAAACAAAGCAAATTGGTTCCCCTCCACAATTACTGAGGCAAATTTGTAGACATACAGTCAGATCTACGATATTCCTAGGAATGTGACACTCAGGGTTCCTAGGAACGAAGAAATTTCGACGCTTTGGGGCCAGGCGAGGTGGCCTTTAATGAAGAGCATCTACTGTTGGGGATCAGGTTTCCCCTCCAGCATTACTTCGCCCAAATCTTCGAAGCTTTCGGGATTCCTCCCTACCAACTGAACCTGAATAGTTAGAGGGTTCTGGAAGGGTCTTTTCATGCTGAAGGCAGATGCGAGAAAACTTGCCCCCACCCCAGAAGAGGTGTTATACTTTTATACCATCAAGAAGAATACAAGCTAGTACCCGGGGTGGTATTATCTACAAATACGTCTCGGGTACCAATCCAAGATCAAAGGGACCCCTTCTTGCAACAAGTACTAGAAGGACCACTAGTTCTTGGTCGGCGGGAACTGGGTTGAACCCTCTCAAAATGGTGAATACGCCATTCTCACCTCCTTTCAAGAATCAGGTATAATACTTTATGTGTTTTGTCAGAAAATTTTTCCTTTAATTGCTTTTATTGACCCTTTTTTTTTAGCAGAGATTGGTCCGGAACAGCCGAAAATCTCGACAGAAGTGTTCAGCAGTATTGAATCCCTAACCCCTTTGGATATTAGAGTCCTCCTGAGCCCAGACTTTCAGGTGAGGTTTGGGCTTGAGTTCTAAGGCTGCAATTAGGATTGAGTTAACAAAAGCCTGAATTCACTTAAATACTGATAAGATTTTTGGAACTGCATCTTAACTCGAGCTGAAGCTTTTGTTCTTCACTTGACCACATATTTACTCTTGTGCAACGACTGGACAAGTGGAACTGCTATTGATCGCAAGTAGAAGGCAACTGATGTCTTGAAGGGGCTGCTTGCAAAAAAGTGGTCACAGGTTATTAGGCTGATTGACCCAAAGCAAAAGACCCCCGCTGACAAAGGCAAGGGATCTTTGAAGGGAGATCAGAAGAAAACCCCTGAAAAGGGGGGCAAGAAGGAGGAGTGTCCCACGATAAAAGGTATCTCCTTCAAAGAACTGCCTCGGGATGAATTAGAAAAGCGCCCCCCCTAAAGATGACTCCACCCAGACAAAAGATAAAGGGAAGAGGCCCCTAGATGAGGGTCTACCTGAGGCGAGGAAGAAAATCAGGGTTGTAGTTCCTACCGGACACTTAATGTTCCGTTGAGGAGGGTCCCAATCCATGAGGAAGGCTCAGCAACCACTCAGGGCTTAGGACATAGATCGACTAGTCCCCCGGGCCGAGACCAGCAAAAGAAGCTTGACCCTAAGGATGCTTCAGGGGGCTCAGGGGTCTGGGGCCAGGGGCATAGTTAGGAAGACTTCCCCTTTTTTAGAATTGAGAATCCTTTCCAGGAAACCACAGAAGATGTTGCGAACTTGAACAGGGTCTTCTTGGAGGATATTCTTGAAGAAAAAAGGGAAAATTTTGGTTACCTCCTCCTCTTGGCCAATTTGGCTCAAGAGGTAATCTCCCTGAAGAGGGGAAATGACATGGCTAGTGTAAGCTCGGAGGAAGCCCTCAATTGGCTCAGCGTATTCTCTCACTGGGTAAATCCTCATATTCCTTGTCATTTGTTCTCTTCTTTTACTTAGAAAAACTTTGAGATACTTATTTCATTTCTTCTTGTTAGGGAGTTTACTTGCTGGATCTCTTCATCGATGACTTTAGGAATTCTCTGGCCTTTAGAAAGAAAGCCTTTAAGACCGTGAAGAAATTGAAGAAGAAGGCCTAGGAGCTTATAGCCGCTACTCGGGAGAGTACTGAACAGGAGAGGGAGTAGCTGACTGCTCGGATATCTGCCATGGAAAGGGAGAAATTCCAACTACTTGAGGAGAAGTCCAGGTGGATTGAAGAGGAGAGATCTTGGTAGGAGAAGATGTTGGCTGCTGAGGCTCGGTCCAAGCTTCTAGAGGATGACAATCCAAAACTTACCCAGGCCAGGAAAACAATAAATGCCAAACTTGACAAGCTACAAGAGCAACATTATACGCTGATGAATACTTACAATATAGTCATGGATAAGCTCGTAGAGAAAGATGGTCGGATTGAGTTCTTAACAGAAGAGCTCCTGTCACATCCTGACCCGTGGGTCCCACCTGTGACAACGCCACAGACCTCCAGTGTATACCCAATCACACAGGATATAACCTGTAAGCCTGTAAGGCGTCCTGTTTTTACAAATATTTTTCAAACACTTTCAAATTAATCCAGCCTGACACCCAAACTCCAAAGAATAAAAACAAGGCCATAAGCACTTTAAGTATTTACAAGTACGTAATGATCAACAAAAATATTTAATCAAATAATTTCCACAGGGATCAATCTATCCTAAAATGAATTTCAAATAAATATTACAAATCTGTTTGTCTGTTGTAACAATTTCATAAATAAAAAGAACATTTACGACTACCAGTGGACTAAGAACTACAGAGTGAGTCGTTGCGGCTATACCTGAGCTCTCAAAATCCGGGAACAATCACCACCACCAACGCGACCTAACGCTGTCCCTGAAACTTGAAGGTGAGAGGGGGTGAGTATACAAAAGTATACTCCGTGAGTGAACTAAATAAAAACATGCATATATATATATATATAAGTTCTTCTACGTATTCATACAACAAGTAAACCATAGGTGAAAGCACAGTTAGAAGACAATTAAATCAGAAGAAACTTCCTTTAGTTTAAAATCTTTAAAACACAATATAAAATCATTGGGCAGGCTCCCATTTTTGGCGACTATCCTGGCCGTGGGTGTCCCGAGACCGTCAGTGGGTTTTATATGCAAGGAAATTATGCCATTTGATAAAATAGATTTAA
>JAVXUL010136588.1:0-15230 GCA_035590515.1 Trichilia minutiflora
GTAAACCCAAAAAGAAATTCAATTCTCCCATCATACTCATTTCAAATTCATTTCTTATCAAATTTGAAAAATCTTCACACTATAAATCATTTGTGCTACCGAAAATAATATCATCAACATAAATTTGCACAATGAGTATGTCATGATCTTTTATTTTAATAAAAAGAGTTTTATCAACAATCCCCCTGTCAAAATTATTTTTCAACAAAAATTTACTAAGTCTCTCATACCAATCTCTAGGAGCTTATTTTGAATTGTAAAGAGTTTTAGTTAGTTTATAAACATGGTTTAGAAATTTTTGGTTTTCAAAATCGGGAGGTTATTCAATATAAACTTCTTCATTTAGAAAACCATTTAGAAAAGCACTCTTCACATCCATTTAAAAAAGTTTAGAGTTTTTAAAACAAGCAAAGGCTAAGAGGATTCAAATAGCTTCTAGTATAGCCACAGGAGCATAAGTCTCATCATAGTCTATCCCTTCCTCTTGGCTATAGCCTTGAGCAACAAACCTAACTTTATTTCTAACAATGTTTCCGTGCTCATCTAGCTTGTTTCTAATACCCATTTGGTACCTATGATGTAATGATTATGAGGTCTTGGAACTAAGTCCCAAAATTGATTCCTTTAGAGCTGATTTAGTTCCTCTTGTATTGCTATTATCCAATCCTCATCCATTAATGTATCATTTACTTTGTTTGGCTTCAAGTGAAACACAAATGCAAGGTTTTGCATTTTCTCAAGATTTTGAGGAACCTCTTTAGATGCTCTCTTAGTTCTAATTCCTTGAGAGGGATCATCAATGATCAACTCTCTAGGATGATGAGATGTATACTTCCAAGCCTTTAGACTAGAATGAGTCTCTATATGCTCTTCATACTTTTCACTAGGATTTTCACTTAACCTCAAGTCATTCAACTTATTTGTCACATATAATTCATCCATCTTCTCCTTAGCAGGCATTTTTATCACATCAGGCTCTAATTCATCAAATGTAATATGCATAGACTCTTTCACAACCTGAGTTCTCTTGTTATACACTCTATATGCTTTGCTCTTGGAATAACCCAGAAGAATGCCCACATCAGACTTA
The DNA here is from genome assembly GCA_035590515.1 of Trichilia minutiflora. Taxonomy (NCBI): domain Eukaryota; kingdom Viridiplantae; phylum Streptophyta; class Magnoliopsida; order Sapindales; family Meliaceae; genus Trichilia; species Trichilia minutiflora. The sequence continues at coordinate 1,091 of JAVXUL010136588.1, forward strand.
GGCTTAAGTTTCCCAATATTGTCTTTGGTGTTAAGGATGTAGTAAGTACATCTAAAAACTCTAAAGTGTTTGATTTTGGGTTTCCTTTTATATACCAACTCATAAGGAGTCTTACCTAGGAATTTTCTAATCAACACTCTATTAGAAATATGAAAAGTTGTGTTAATTTCCTCAGCCCAAAAGTATTAAGGTAGCTCATATTTATTAAGCATGGTTCTACCCATCTCTTGCAATGTTCTATTCTTTCTCTCAGCTATCCCATTTTTCTGTGGTGTTCTAAGTGTAGAAAAATTATGAGTGATCCCAAACTCATCACAAAAAGACTCAAACTCATGATTCACAAACTCACCAGCTTGGTCATTTCATCAAATGGTAACCAAGTTCATTCTGAATTCTCTTAGAAAATTTTCTAAAAGCCTTAAAAGTGTCACTCTTGTTCTCTAAGAAGAACACCCAAGTGAACCTAGAATAGTCATCCACAATGACATATGCATAATGTTTTTCACCAAGTGATGCAGCTCTATTTGGATCGAAAAGACCCATATGAATGAGTTCAAGAGATTTTGATATAGAAATGGTATTCTTGGGCTTAAACGAGCTCTTCACTTGTTTGCCTCTTTGATATGGTCCACGTATCTTATCCTTGGTAAATTTAAGGTTAGGAAGGCCCTCTAACATGTCATGCTTGACTAATTTCCTAATGAGTTTCATGCTACAATGTCCTAACCTTCTATGCCACAACCAAGAATCATCACACATCACTTGAAAAAGCACACAGAAGAATCAACAACCATTTTATCCAATTCAATCACATAAACATCTCTTGTCTTAGAAGCATGCAAGATTCTACTATTAGCATCATCAAAAATATCATAAGCATTTTTCAAGAATCTAACATTGTATCCAATGTCACACAACTGAGATATACTGAGTAGATTGTATTTTAAGCCATCTACTAGCAATACATCAGAGATTTTGATATTATTTACCTCAATTTTGTCAATCCCAACAACCTTGCCTCTGCTGCAATCTTCGAAGATCACATCTTTTCCTTTCTTCTTTGAGAGATGCACGAACAAATGTTTGTTGCCAATCATATGTTTTGAGTAGCCACTATCAAGAAACCACTTGACTTCTCTAGATAAATTTTTCTCATTTTGCCCCTACATAACAAATGTTCATTTACTTTGGTACCCATTTAACTTTGGGTCTATAAAAGTTAGTCCTAGATTTAGGAGCATCAACACCAATTTTGGAACCTTTGGGAACCCAAATTAATTTTGAACCCTTATAGGTTTTATTCCTTATGGAATATTTGTTGATGTGGTGTCCTCTTGTACCATAGTAATGACAAGCAGAAAAAGATTTTGTTTGACTGGATGCTTTTACAAAATAGGTTGAGTAGGATTTCTGTTTAGCACTTGATCCATAACCTATTCCTGCTTTATCAAAAATCATTCTTTGACTTCCAAGCAGTTTATCTAAAGCATCCTTTCCTAGAGTAAATTTTGTTAAGATTCTTTTTAGCTTGCTAATCTCCTCATTCAGTTCTTTGTTCTTAGTCTTTTCTGCATTTATTTTTATATTACATTTACATACATGTTCCTTTGATTTTAACAAATCATTTTCCTTTATTAGTATACAATATTTCTATTTGTTCTCTTTGTATTTAGCATAAAGTTTTTCAAAATCAGATTTTAATTCCTCATATAAGTTCATCAATTTATCATGCAATAATTCATCATCACTGTCAGAATAAGTATCATAATAATCAGAGGAGGATTTTAAAACTACCTCATTATCCTTTTTAACTATAAGGCAAAAGTTAGCACGCTCAACTTTTGATGCAGAAGAGCTATCTCCTTCTGATGACTCATCCCACGTCGCTTTCATAGCTTTCTTCTTCTTCCAGTCCTTCTTGTTCTTTCTTTTAGGACACTCTGGTCTGGTGTGTCCTGGTTTCTTGCACTAGTAGCATATGATTTCCTTCTCCTTTTCTTTTTCTCTATCCTTATTGAATTTTTCTAGTTTCTCTCCTTTCTGAAATTCTCTTCTTCTCCAGTTCTTTCTTCTGGCTTTATCTTTACCAAATATTTTCTTCATTCTCCTAATCATTAGTAAGAACTTATCCTTTTTTGAAGAGTTTTCTGTGCTATCTTCTTCCTCTTCCTCTTTTGTGCTCTTGAGAGAAATGTTCTTCTTCCCACTTTCTCTATCATCTTGCTCGTTCCTGTTTGCTTCCAGCTCGTATGTCATCAAGGAACCAAATAGTTCTTCAAGGGAAAGCTTACTGAGGTCGTGTGCCTCTCTTATGGCTGTCACTTTCGCCTCTTATGTCTTTGGTAGACTCCTCAGAATTTTATTCACTAAGTCCATGTTTGAATAAGACCTGCCAAGAGATTTTAAGCCATTTATTATATCAGTAAAACAAGTGAACATATCTTTAATTGACTCATGACTTTTTATTTTGAAAAGCTCATAGTCATGCACAAGCATGCTTATTTTAGAGTCCCTGACTCTACTAGTCCCTTCATGGGTAACCTCAAACATATCCCAAATTACATTGGCTGTGTCATAGCCGGACTCTCTATTATATTCTGACTTGTCTAATGAGCAATAAAGCACATTCATTACTTTATCGTTTAACTAAAATTGAGCTTTCTCTTCAGGAATCCACTCTGACTTAGGTTTTATTTTTCTCTCTCTAGAGATTTCATCTATGGTCATGGGGGGTTTGTAACCATCCTCTATGATGGTGAGAATTTCAAAATCTAGAGTGCTGAGGAAGATTTACATATTCTTCTTCCAATATGCGTAATCAGACCCATTAAAAAAAGGAGGCCTATTTATGGACTAATCCTCTACTATATGAGATGAAATGTTTGATGAAGATGCCATGTAGATCTACTACTCATAGGTATTTAATCCTATATGATGTGAGTTAAGCTCTAATACCAATTGTAAGCCTAGATGGAAAGTTCTAAGAGGGGGGTGAATTAAAAATTTAAAACTTTAAAATAAGGTTTTTATGAGTTCGTGAAATGAATGCAGAGAGAGAGATTGAACTCCTAAAGATAAAAGATGCAAGACATGAATTTTATAATGGTTCGACTACAAGTCTATGTCTACCCTTCTCGATTGAATTCACTCATACCAAAGATCACTATCTCCTTGTTTCTACGGGTCAAGGGAAATCTAAGTACAACTCCTTTTATATGGTAAAGGGCAACTAGCATATACCTTTCTTTAGCATCGGTGAAGTGAAACCCAATACAATCTTTCTTTTCAACGGGTGAAGAGTAACCTTGAATAAGTTTCAGTAAAATAAAGATTGAAATTTTAACTCTCACAAGAGTAAAAATTTAATGAACTCAAACTTTCTCTCACTAGAATTAAAATACAGACAAAAATAAAGAAGAGAGAATAATAGATTTTAAGGGGAATATTTTCAGATAGTATGCTCAGAATAATTTCACTTTCAGCAACCAACAATTCTTCAAATTCGGTTGTATTGATATCTGAATTCAATTTCTCCAACGGCTATTTTGTTTCCTCATTAATGACGACATTAATTGCTTCTGAAGTAGCCATTACTATTATGATTTGTTATAGAAGCCCATACTTTTCTTGAAGGTATCGATATATTTCAATTTGAATTTTGAGGGTATCGATACGTTCTCCAAGGTATCGATACAATTCCACTCAAATTTTGACAAGTCCATCACGAATGTGTTGATATGCTCTTCAAGGGTATTGATACATTTGAGAGATCATCAATGGTATCAATACGTTTGTCATGGGTTCCAAGGGTATCGAAACGTTCCTGTGCAATCTTCAATTTCTTCGTCACCAACGTATCGATACGTTGAGCAAGAGTATCAATACGTTTGAGCATTCTTCAAAGGTATCGATATAATTGAGGCAGGGTTTCAAAACTCGGGCTTGAATTCAGCACTGTAGCCAAAATGAGTCAATACCTTTAAGTAACGTATCGATACGTTTGAGTCTGGCTATATTTTCTTGACACTTTCGATTCTAAATTTGAACTTCCTGAAAAACATATTTTTTTTCCAAAAAAATCAAGTGAAATATATGCCTTTTAAACGTATAATCATCACTCAACATATGAAACAAATTATATATATATTTATCACATGCGTAAATTATTTTTCTATATATTTTGACATTATCAAAAACAATCTTTTGCCAATTAAACATATGGCATCAAATTATTTTGGGGTTATTAATAGACATAAATGAATAATGTGTCTCACAACCATAATATCTCAGGTCAGAGAATTAATGGTACACTAGTACAATTGTGCGATGAATCATTGACTGTGGATAATCACCCATATGATTCTATTGTGGTCGGTCATGTTCAGTATCACATTCACCAACGTGGTACCCATGTTTATGCTCTTGTGACATGAGATTTATCATCCAACTATTAGTATCCAATACTAATCCTTGGTAGCAACAAAACATGCCAATCATGCAATGTCACTATCCCTTATGATACTACCTCAATCGAAAATAAGTTTTAGAATGCATTTAAATTGAATATTCTATTCTCATAGCTATAACTTCTTAGAGATAGAATCTCGACACATGATACAATTAGGGACATATCTCGTAACAAATAAAAAAAGAATCAGCAACTAAACACCATACAAGATAGAATAATACTATTTTATTAATCGTAAATAATTTATAATTAATTACGAAAAGTATATATATAAAAAATATAACCCTGAATCATATGAGACGATTGGTTCTAAGGCATATCTCTAATAATTACTTCTTTTCTCTATGGTATTTAATCATTGTTTTTACGCTAACATTCAGCTATTCATGCAAAGTGATTTCCTTATGTTGATTATTCTTGTTCAATTCTTTAGAACTTAAAGCATTCTTAACATTATACATGGATGCCGAAGATCTATCTTACAACAAAGTATCTATAAAGTGCTCGTATGGTTGAACTAGTGACGTCAATACCAAAAGAGCTTGATCCTCGTCTTCTACCTTTGCATCCACCATCTCTAAGTTCAACATTAACTTGTTAAACTTGTCAAAATATTCTTTAACTGATCCACCTTCTTCTAGGTAAAACATATACATCTTTTTCTTCAAATAGAGTTGCTTTATTATAGATTTTATCATGTATCTATCTTTGAGCTTTTGCTAAATCCCTTTAACCGTGGTTTCTTTTAAGATTTTTCTCAAGACCTTATCTAATAAGGACAAGATCAGAACATTCTTTGCTTTTCTTTGGATATTTTATTTTTGATAGTTCCAGTAATTTTTTGTATCAAATGCTGAGTTTAGGCCTTCATGTTAAAGTAAGGTTTATATTTCATCTTTTAAAGATTGAAATCTTTATCCCCTGTGAATTTTTTAATAGTGAACTTAATGCTTCCTGTCCTTAATCTTCTTAGATTTATTCTTTCTAACTAAGCTCTGATACCATTTGTTAAAAAACAATTCAACAAAACCAACAAGTTTTCTAAACACTCATTATCACGAAAGTATATGATCGTTTAATAACCCTCAAGAATAAAGAAAGAATATAATTCAAAAAGTAAAAGCATGAACTATAAATTTAAGAACAAGAAATCACCGATAAGAAGAAGTTTATTAACCAGAGATTAAAATATTATAAGCTAAGAATAATATCTTAAGCTATTGTTCTTCCCTTTCAACTCATGTTTTCTAGGTTTTCTAATCTCTTAATACCTTTCCAAGTTCTCTCATAAAAGCTTAAACAATTGTGAAAACATTTCCTTTTATAGTTTTTCTAGAAATCTAGTTCAATCCTAACGGAATCAGGAATTCTAAATTTTCTTGTTTTGGACCCATAAGGAATCTAATGCCTATCCAAACAAGTTCAGCATTGTTTGTTATGAACCAAAATTTTAGAGTGAGATCGATCTTAGAATTAACACTGGTCGTATTTCTAACCCAGTACTAGCACCAAGACTAACCTCGATCTTATGGTCGATCTCCCCCTATTTTATTTCTTTAGCTTCTTTTTTTAGTCTTCTGGCTTCTCTTGAGTTCGATGTGAAATCCAGTCCCTATGTTAGAGCCAATCTTTCTTTGAAAAACTTAAATCATCTTAACATAAGATAATAGGAGGATGACTTTTCATTCACCTTACATTAGGACATATAAGCGTAATCAATGCAAACCAAACATCATCTAGATATTTATTTTAGCCTTAAAGATTAGCTTTTCTATTTTTACTTTTTTGATTATGTCTGATGTTTATTGTGTAAATTTTTATATGATAGCTTCGAAGCTTATTCGTACCCTATAATTATGTTGGCGACTTGAATGACTTAAATGGTTGAGCGAAATAACTATTTTACTTATTATTGTCAATTCTTGAACAATATTAATTAACTAAATTATTTATATCAAGTTTCGTGGGTGTTTGACATTTTATTGAGTTATTTGTTTAGGTACCCAACAAAATGGACTTCTCAGTTTTGTGTTTGTCTTTAAGAGTTTTGAATTAAGTCAAAACTTTAATAAGGCATAGAAAATATATTTTAGTAATGTTTTATTTTACATACATTTTAAAGTATATTATTTAGGCCTTATTTATAAAATAAGTGATTTATATGTTAGACAATTAGATGTTAATACATAAAGATATAAATTATAAGTTTTTTGATTTTCTTTTTTTGATTGTATCTTGATAGTTATTGGGTAAATATTTGGACAACAACTTTGAAGCTTGTTCGTACCCTATAAATATGTTAGCGATAACTCAAGAAGAGGAACTAGAAAAGTTTATTATTTCTCTACTAAAAAAGTTGATGCAACAGATATGACTTTTATTTGGTATTTTTTTTCATATCTTAATTATAATTTATTTTATTTTATTTTTAAATTTTTTAGGTTGACTTCTCTATATATTTTTAAAATAATAGTGAAAGGTTGAGTCATACTGAAAACAAATCAGTAAGGTTTATGTAGCAAACTTAACAAAATATACCAAAAATAATAAAATCAATAAAAAATATGTTAACCTTGATTCAATATGGATGAAGATCTAACCCCAAACTTGTAGAATCTCCAAAAATCAAAACCCAAAGGGTGGTATCTTGCCTTGGCAGAACCTAAAGAGAGAGGGAAGAGTTGAGAGCTTTTTTTGAAATTTTTTGACAACTTATGCAATTTTGAAAAGTTACTCTTTTTTATAGGCACATCCTCATTTACTAAATTGACCTAGTTTTTTAATACAAAGACAAATGAGTTCGAAAACCTGTCTAACAAGCTTCTTAATAATAAATGCAAAATTTCACTTGAATCTTAAAATTTTGAAAATATTACGTTTTGGTCCCTAACCTGGTCAAACCTGTTTTGACCAAATTTATTTTAATTCCTTTTTGATATCTATATATGAATGCAATGTACCGTTTCATTTTAAATCACATTCAGATCAATTTCCAAGCTCTCACACAGATTAAGCAATTTCATCGCGAAAATACCTTTCACTTTTTTTTCCGGCTTAATATTATCTCTGACCATGCTAGCCCTCTTGCTGATAATATTATCTCTCTCTCAAAGCAAGAATAACCCTAGATATTGCTTGTAACTCTTGGGTTCATCACAGAATTAGTTATGAGATAAAAATGATCTCATCGCAACCATTTCGAATAACTTGAACACTCAACAACCATAGTTGACATCTAGCAATGTACTATATCCAGTAAAACTATAATGAAGAATATCTTCATCGAATCTTTATTCTATACTGTGCATTCTGTATAGATAGATTCCTTTCGTTCATCTAATCTTGACCAAGTTAGGGCTCACAAGTGTCAAAACCATAAAACTCGATCACCACTTGAATTAATGGTTAATATAATCTGAACTCGTCGTCACGAACTCTTTCATGTAACATTTAACAACTTTGGCCAACGACTTCTTTTCAGATGTTTACCATAGTCTGAATGAAAACTCGAAACTAGATCAAGTTAACAACATCCTGAATCCAAAAAGGTATCGAGAGTTAACGGATTCCATCTCAACATGCATTAGCATTATAATATAAATAACATATGACCAAATCGACTTCAATATAATACTTGATAAGTCTCGTGTATATACATCTTATAAAGCATGTGCATCTATATTGAATGTAATCTATGATGTCTCAGGTTCAAGGAACACTTTTTATACTAGCACAATTGTATGACAAATCATTGACTTCATACATCTGTGTGATTTGTTATATTGCGGTCATATTCAAAAAATAGTTCTCTAATTATTAATCTATATTAATACCTTTCTAACATGACCATTGTGTTACCCGTTATAACATCATCTCATGATATACATCAGAGGTATTCAGTGTGTCTACTATGTGGTATTAATGCCCAGTTAGTATCACTTATATAGGGAACAATTCGATAATTAAATTATTTGAGTAATTCACATGCATACTCTATTATTAGTATGATTAAGAGAGGAAACAGTTTATATATATGAATAACAAATATTTTATTAATAAATTAAATAAATACAATATATATATATATTACAAACAGTAACTCAACGTAGAGTGCCCAAAATCGACAAAACGAATGATTTTAGGGCATACTACTCTAACAAACTCCCACTTACACTAAAGTCATTCGTTGTTCTATTTAATACCCATCTTTTTAAGATGATAGTCCAGCTACTTCGGTGCTATCACTTTAGTGAGAGGATCAATAACATTCTCTGCTAATGGTCTCTTCTAGATTAGTATGTCTCCAGCATCAAGAAATTCTCTCAAAATATGATACTTACGCTGAATATGTTTGGATTTTTGATATGCTCTTAGCTCCTTTACTTGTGCTATCGCACCCATATTATCACATAACACAATGATGGGATAAGCCATGCTTGAAACCACACCAAGTTTAGATATAAACTTTTATATCCAAATAGTTTCCTTCACTGCTTCTGAAGCAGCGATATATTCAACTTCAGTAATGGAGTCTGTTGATGTCATTTGTTTGAAACTTTTTCAACTCACAGCACCTCTATTACACAGAAAAATAAAGACAGATATAGAATTACGATCATCTACATCTGCTTGAAAATCTGAGTCTGTATACCCATAAATACTCAACTCTTAAGATCTATAACAAATAATCAAATTCTTAGTTCTTCTTAAATACTTAAGGATCGTTTTCACAATTGACTAATGCTTTTCTCCGGATTAGCCTGATATCTGTTAGTAACACTTATATTATATACTATATAAAGTCTAGTATAAAGTATGGTATACATTAAGCTACCAGTAGCTAATGCATATGGGACGTCATGCATCTATTCTCGCTCTTCATCAGTCTTTGGACCCATATCTCTGGAGAAATAAAGACTATGATTGAAGGATACAAGACCTCTTTTAGAGTTCTCCATGTTGAACCTTTTTAACATCTTTTCTATATATAATTTTTAAGATAATTCAATTATCCTTTTTGATCTATCTTTATCAATCCTTATCCCGAGAATGTAAGTCGCTTCTCCCAAATCCTTCATAAAAAAGGTTCTAGGCAATCAAATCTTAACCTCTGTGATCATGTCTACATCATTTTCCATCAATAATATATCATCTATTTATAATATCAAGAATGTAATCGCATGATCCTTTACAACTTGTAGACACAAAGCTCATCTGGATTTTTGATAAAGTCAAATCCTTTTACTGTTTTATCAAACCGAATGTTCCAACTACGATAGGCCTACTTTAATCTATAAATGGATCTATACAATTGGTATACTTTATTAGGTTTGGCTAAAGATACAAAACTAATAGACTGTTTCATAAATAGGTTTTCTTTAACATATCTATTGAGAAACATTGTCTTTATATTCATCTATCAAATCTCATAATCATGATATATAATTATGACTGGCATTATTCTGATGGACTTAATCATCACTACAGGTGAAAAGGCCTCTTCATAATCTAATCCTAGGTTAAGAGTATAACCCTTTGCAATCAGAAGAGTTTTATAAATCTCTAACTATCTATCATTTTCAATATTTCTCTTGAAGATATATTTACAATCGATAGAAACTATTTCCTCCAAAGGATCAACAAGTGTCTATAACTCATTTGCATGCATAGAGTCAATTTTTGATTTTATTGCATCGAGTTATTTTTCTGAATCCTTATTCAGGATAGCCTCTTCATAACTTCTTAAATCATTACCATGGTTCGATTCTCCCACTAGATAAAATTCAAAGTCTTGTTCATTGAGAAAACTATATCTCTTAAAAAGTTTGAGAACTCTAGTGGATCTCTTAATCAGAGCTGGGTCAAAAGATACAAAGGGTTGCTGACTAGACTCTTCAATATTAACCTAGTCGGATCAAGCATCTAAAGGCTACTCCTTTAGCTCGATATCTTTACTTACACTACCTTCTTCAAGAAACTATTTCTCTAAGAAGTGCACATTCCTACTGATTGATATTCTCTAATCAAAAGAAAAGTAGAAGTAATATCCTAAACTATTTTTAGAATATCCAATGAACTGACCCATTTCAGATTTGGTATCAAATTAATCAAATTTAATAAACTTAACATAAGCCGGACAACCCCCAATGGCTCATATAATTAAGGCTAATAATTTTACCATACTGCAACTTATATTGTGTCTTCTAGATTAATTTACTTGAAACTCTGTTAAGAACATGCACAATGGTAAGTAGGGCATATCCCCAAAAATACAATAGTAAATCTATAAAACTCACCATTAATCATATCATATCTAATAGAGTACAATTTCTTCTCTCTGACACACCATTAAACTGAGGTGTTTAGGGAGGAGTCATTTGTGTGATTATTCTATTTTCTTTTAAGAACTCTTGAAACTCGGTACTCAAGTACTCGCCACCATGATCTGATCGCAGAACTTTAATACTTTTTTCTATTTGTATCTCAATTTTATTCTTGAATTCTTTGAACTTTTCAAAACATTTAAATTTGTATTTTATCAAATACACGTACCCATACTGAGATATATCATCAGTAAAGGTAATGAAGTATTCGAAACCTCCTTTGACTAATGTACTAAATAGTTTATATACTTTAGTATGCACGAGGTCCAATAACTCTTTTGGCCTCTCGCCTTTACTTTCGAAGTGTGATTTGGTCATTTTATCTCAGAGATATGACTCACACATTGGAATGGGTTCATAACCCAATGAGACCAAAATCCCACTGGTTCTTAGCTAAGTAAGTCGTCTATCTCCTATATGGCCTAATTTTTAATGTCATAGATATTTAGGATTTATTTCAACCAAAGTTTTTTTATAAGAAATAATGGATAATAAATAATTACTATTTAATTCAAGGACATATAAACCATTGTCAACACATACTTTTTTAAAATATAATAAACATTCATTTTTATTAAACTGTACAAAATAACTAGTTTTATATAGTATAGAAATAGAAATAATATTTTGTACAACAAAAGCAAAAAATAAAACATTATCTAATTTCAAAGTGTGTTTAGATGACAGCTGAAGCTCGCATGATCCAATAGCTCTGGCAGCAACAATTGCTCCATTAGCTACTTGTAGGATGATGCCATCGCTAAATAGAGCAAAATTATTCTGGAGCACCTGCATAAATACACAGAAATGTGAGGTAGCAGCTAAGCCAGTAACCCATAAATGAATATCAGAATTAATACTTAATTTATATTCAATCATACAATTACCATACATACCTGACTTAGCCTTCTTAATGCTATCGAGATATTGAGAACAATTCCTCTTCTAATGTCCTTCAACCCCTTAATGAAAATATTTTCCTTTAGGTTTCATTTTGGATTTCTTGGGAAGTAGTGGATTTTTCGTCACTTTCTTTTTCTGAGGTCTAACTTCTGGACCTTGAGATGAACGTTATGGCCTTTTACCAATTCTATTAATGGTGGCTATATGGACATCCGCATGTCCCTTTTCTTTAATATTCTGTTTATAATATTCCTGAATTTCATTCAATAATTCAGGAAGGGTGCGCTCAATTCTATTCATATTATAATTCATTATAAATATTTTATAACTCGACGAGAGGGGTTGTAGAATCACATGCGTTTTGAGGCAATCAAGCATCTTGATCCCCAAAATATCCAACTGACTTATCACATTTATCATCTTTATAATATGATCGTCAGGAGGAATACCATCCCTCAGTTTTGTGTTAAATAAGGTATAACACAAATCATAATCGATAACTCTGGAATTATCGCCATATAATTTATGTAACAATCTGAGTATCTCATACGCAAACGTCACAGTCTCATATAGAGTTTGAAGTTTTGATTTATTAAGGTTAGCATATAGAGTCGTACTCTTCGATTATTAGCCTGCTATTTATTAAAGATATCTAAATCCTCCTGAAATGGATTTTCATCAACAGTCATAGGCATCTCATCTCCCAATACATATCCAAGTTTCTCGAAATCGAGAATTATTTTCAGATTTCATAACCAATCCTTAAAATTTGATCCGGTCAATATATTATCATCCAGAATTTTTGAGAAAAGATTTAACGACAACATACTAAAATCACACACACAAAGAGAACTCGAAAAACATATATAGAAAATAGTTTGTTAGTCAACAGAGTTACCAATAACGTGTATATATATATATATATATATATATATATTCAACAATTGAATACATATAAATAACAAACAGTCGATCAAATCAATTCTCACTATTTAATTTAAATCCTATACTTCCTAATACAGGATTTAAAAGCTTTATTAAATTTTATCAAAATTCATGGAATCGATTTCTCACTAGAATTTAATTTCCCTCACATAATAGAAATCTTTGCAAACTAAAACCTAATAAGTAAGGAACTACTTCCTTTCTGTATCACATACAGAACTCGATTTTTGTTTCATCCCAGTTTCAAATACCTCACATAATAAAAATCTTGGTATCTTACACCAGTCATATTCAAACCACTGCACTTTTTCAAACAATATTCTTATCCTAACTTTACATAATAGAATTTTGGCCAAAACTCAAATATCATCGAGAATCAAATATCCCAATCCAATCACACAAACCTCATACCCTTTACATAATAGAAATCTTAGAGTAAAAAATTTATGTAAAAGAATTATTAGCTATCCTACAATGGAAAGCAAATATATGATAATTTTAGAGAGTTGTTTCAAGTATCCTATTCAATCATATCACATGTGAAATTCTCTGTCATATTAATAATCTACATTAAATTATTAATTATGGCAAACATACACACTAATTATAATTATTCATCTCATAAAAAATTATTTTATATACCTATATATAATGCATATCATGTACACACACATATATATATACATGCATAATTAATGGTATTTTGCTATAAACCCTAAAATAATTTATCTGTCACACAAATAAAATATATTTATGAAATTCAATTTATTTATCATATAAATAAATCATTATCAAACAAAGTAGTAATATTTACACTAGATTATGATAATTTATCACTCAAATAAAATTTCATAATATTTTATGGACTAGTTTTATTCATCAAACAAATAAATATTTTATAGTTGAATTTTATTCAACTTTATTAAATTATTTGTCACACAAACAATTTGGTTGCACATTCGTATACACATACACACATATATTTCTTATTTAATTTATCACATAAATCAAATAATATAATATAATATAATATAATATAATATATGTATTAACTAACCAATTAGGGTTTCCTAAGTCCTAAATGGTATTATAATCAATTAATTGGGATTTCACAAACCCTAAATTAATTAACATATATCATTTTGCATGTTAATGCATTAAGAAAAATTTAATAATTCAATTTGTCACACAAATTAAATTAATTAAATATATTTAATCTAATTAAATATATATTAAATTAAATGTACACCTTTATATCAATTAGGGTTACCATAAACCCTAAATACAATTACAAAAATACCCAGGATTATTTCATAAATAAAGTATTTTAAAAAAGATAATGTAATAATAACTTAGGTTAATGATTCAACCTAAAGTCAAAATTAAATACACCTTGACCAATCATAAATAAAAAAGTGTAAAGGTGCAATCATTCTTTCAA